>JAJOZX010005705.1:0-127500 GCA_023014485.1 Bathynomus jamesi
CTTAGATTTGGTATTCACAAATAACAGCAACTTAATTGATAATGTAGAAATATCCCCAACTATGATATCGGACCACAACATCATTGAAATAACAACTAATATAAAGGCAACAGGAAAGGAAAGAACACGCACAACAGAAAGAAGCAAATTCGAAAGTTTTAATTTTCACTCCAAAGCTATAAACTGGGAAGATGTTACATTTAGCAGGGAAGTAATAGACTGGAAAACCATTTTCGAGGCCAAGACAACGGAGGAGATGCTAATGAATTTAGAGGAGAAGACGTTAGAAATTGTGGAAAAACATGTCCCAAAAATACAACAAAGAGGAACGAGAAGCAGGTTCGAGAGACAAAAGAGGGCATTGTTTCGAAAGAGAAAAAGAGTGACTGTAAAATTAAGTAACTGTAAAGATAACATCAGAAAAATATTAAATGATAAACTGCAAAGTATCGATGACGTCATACAGGAACTAAATGAGAAGCATACAGAAAAAGAAGACGACGCTCTAGAAGCGATAAAGGCTAACTCAAAGTACTTATATAGTTTCGCAAAAGGAAAGTCGAAAAACCATGCGACTATCGGACCTTTAAAAAACGAGAACAGTGCTTTATCTGATGATCTAACAGAAGTATCTGAAATATTAAGAGCTCAGTGCGAATCATCTTTCAGTATCCCAAAAACTGACAAATTGATATGTGATAGAAACACGTTCTTTGAAGAAGAACTACAAAGGGAAAATATAACGGACTTCGATTTTACGACGGATGATATTACGCAAGCCATAGGGAAACTAAAAACACTCAGCGGCAGGACCGGATAAATGGAATGCCACATTGCCACACTGATCAAAAACTGCAAGAATGCAGTCGCTGAGCCCCTATATTGGATATGGAAACGATCGCTAGTCACGGGAGAAATACAGGGCATCCTGAACAGCGCGAACATAATCCCAATATAAAGGAAGAGATCGATCCGAGGCCAAACTATAGGAGTGTCGCTTACATCTCATCTCACTAAAATATTTGAAAGAATAGTTAGACAGAAAATCTGACTTCTGGGAAACTCAGAAAAAATTCAATGATAACCAACACGGGTTTCGATCAGGCAGATCATGCTTATCACAACTAATGGAACACTAATGGTCCGGTACTAGTGTCTCCGAGCAACTGATACAATGAGCAAACCAACCAACATAACTACAACAACATTATTGATGCACTTGAAAGTGATGAAAACTATGATGTAATATACACAGACTTTGCCAAAGTGTTCGACAAGTGTGACCATGGAATCATAATACATAAACTGAAATATATGTGAATAACAGGAAAAGTAGGGAAATGCATATATAATTTCCTTAGTGAGCGGTGGCAAGTCCTTACAGTACAAGGAGTATCTTCATCAGAATCAGAGGTCCTCAGCTCAGTACCACAAGGAACAGTATTAGCTCCACTACTCTTCATAATCATGCTAAGTGACATAGATGAAGACGTTACCAGAGACAGCACAGTAACATCCTTCGCGGATGACACAAAGCTCAGTAGAAAAATAAAAAACTCAGAAGATATAGGATCTCTACAAACCGGCATGAACAGAATCTACAAGTGGACGGAAGACAACTATATGAAGTTCAACACTGAGAAATTTCAGCTGTTACGGTACGGAAAAAGAGAAGACCTAAAATCCATGGAATATTATACCCCAAATGGACAGGAAATTCAGAGAAATTCCAGAGCAAAAGATTTAGGGGTTGTAATAACTGATGATGCGAAATTTGAAGCACAAAATAAGATAGCAGTAAACAGAGCAAATAGAATAACGAGGCAGATATTAAGAACCTTTAAACGAAGGGATAGAAATGTAATGATTCCCCTACTGAAAACCCTGATCATACCAAAATTGGAATACTGCTCGGTCCTAACATCCCCATATATAAAAGAAGACATTAGACAGCTGGAAGGGATTCAGAGAAGCTTCACAGCCAAGATCAAGGGGTGCAAAGAACTAAATTACGGGGAAAGGTTACGCGAACTAGACCTATATTCACTGGAAAGGAGAAGAGAGAGATACACCATTATTTACACTTGGAAAATAATGGAGAAACTAGTCCCTAGTCTTACTCTAAACCCTATAACTCCCAAAACAACAGTGGAAAGTAGAAAAGGTAGACTGTGTCGTGTTCGCAAATTAAAGGCTAGACAGGTAACATCCTTAACCCTGAAAGAAAAGAGTTTTGTTGTGAGAGGACCAAAATTGTTTAATCAGCTGCCCAAAGACCTAAGAAACACGGAGGGAGTTGCAGTGGACATCTTCAAAAGAAGATTAGACACCTGGCTCAGAACAATCCCCGATGAGCCGGGCGTACCTGGCTATGTGAGGTGGATAGCACAAGAAACCAACTCACTACTTCACCAGGCCAACTCGAGAGGAGGGGCGACAAGTTTGACCTTCGCGAAATGAGGAATCATCGCGCGGAACCTTTGTAAGGTTGTAAGGTAAGGTGAATATATATATATATATACGGTATATAGAATATCATGCATGAACACGCACAATTTTTAATGATGAAAAACTCGCCCCCATCATGGTTCCGCCCCACCACCTCTTGAGTAGAAATTGAGGGCACTCAATTCTACTTGATTATTTTAACCCAAATTGGCATCAGACAAACTCAGACCCTTAAAGTAATTAAGATTGCTACGTAATTACATTATTACATAAAGTGAATAAATAGAAAATCTGTAAAATGTAATTTATTAACTAATAATTAATTTTATAATTAATTAGATAATAATGAAATTAAATGAAAATGAAAAGGTTTATTGGCAGACTATAGTCCATATGACAAATATTATTAATACAATGACAGTTCGTATACTAAGGATAGAAATATATACAATTGATTAGAAATAATACTGTAATGTTGAAGTTACAGTAAGTGGAGTTACAGACAGACGTTTTCTTACCAAGAAGTCCATAGCCTTAGCCTTAGAGGATAAATGGCAGGACTCATGGATAGCTTGGATGATCGGGTTGGTTGATTTTTTAATTTTTTGCATATCAAACATTTGTATTAATTATACTAATTGTGTACAAGTATTGTCAGCTTGTATTTAATTATTTATTTATTTATTTATGAAGTTTAGCTAAAAATAATTATTTTTATAATTAATTAGTTTATCCCTAAAATGGAAACCCTTTTCGCAAACATGCTCCGTTTGAGGAAAAACAATTTAATAATAAAAACTGTGTGTGTGTGTGTGTGTGTTTGTGTGTGTGCGTGTGTGTGTGTGTGTGTATTCTTGCCTGTTTTACGACAAGCTTTAAGGATACACACAGAGCTCATCGCAACGCGGATGTATGTGTATCGATATGGACGATGTCACCAGAGTTTCAGATCTTTTGTTTTTCGTTGAAATCATTTAATATCATGAAAAAGAAGGATACAATGAAGGTTACTTACGTTACGTTAGGTTAGGTCATTTAAAATGAGTTAACTGTCACCATCCATAATATTAACCCTGGATAGGAATTCATGGGTCCCACAGACCCAACACAAAATTCATTTCTGACCCATGATTTCTTATTAAGGGCTAAAAGTGTAAAAAAATATCGTCCTTTTTATATATTACAGTGTGTGTGTGTTTTGTGTGTGTGTGTGTGTGCGTGTGTGTGTGCGCGCGCGTTTTATCTTCTTGCAAGAGCAAAATAGAATTTAGGGTAAAATTAAAAAAGTAGCAAATTTAATTTTCGCTGTTTTTGCAGTTCCTCTTAAAACTTTGAGTTACCCCTTAAAACTTAAATCAATTTTAACCATTTTCTTTAACTTGTTCTTTAAAAGGATTTTAAAACCTAATGCGTTGCGTTGGTTTTAGACGGTTCTTCTTTTGTACAAAATTTTTACACTCGTTGGGGGGGGGGGGGGGCTTTGTAATTTATTTTACCCTATTTTACTTTCTTTATTCAATTAAAGTAAAATGAAGACAAAAATAGTGAACTTCTTACATTTTATTTTGTTTTTGTTTTTTTGTTGTTGTTCGAATATGTTAATATTTGCATTAAAAGTTTTATAACAAGTTTCGAGACTCGATTTAGGATTCAAATTTCTGTTCAAGAAAAATTTCGAATTTTTCCGAGTCCATCTCGAATAAACCCCATTACAAAGGAATATATAAGGTACACAGTGTGTGTGTATATATATATATATAATTAATCCCATTGTGCGCGAATTCTGTTACATCATATATATATAACAGAATTCGCGCACAATGGGATTAATTAATATTTCATTTTCAAATACGACTTTGAAATTTAAAAAAAGCACCTTAGGTTCAAATATTTTACTTCGTCATTTTCAAAATTATTTCAATACTAGCATCGTTCGTTAATTTCCCAAATGTATCCGCAATTAAAATATTGTGTTTTGCAAATAAAATGCTGAAAGTGTAAAAATGGGACAAAATATACAAGAAAATTAACAAATTATTACAATATTTGACAAAGTTGTGATGAATTCGATAGGAAAGTACAATATTAAGGCAAATCATTCCACATTTGACGTATTGCCAAGTTTTAAAAGACAGTCTCTAGGAATTGGACAATGATCTTTTAAATATCGACATTTTACGCGATGTCCGTCGGTTTTTATTGCCATTTGACAAAATTAAATTGAAATCACGTATGGTTAATTAACATACATTATCAATTACAGCAATGTATTTAACAGTTTGCAATTACGGTTGTTAGGTTACGTACACATTTCAGATCCTGTAAACAATGACGTAAGTTCAGCACATACACTTCCTAATATACACTATATACTCTCAAATATATACTGTTTACTCAATTTCAAATATTCCTACCCTACATTTGGGTAGGGGGAGTTTTATGCAGGCAGGAGGAGACAGGGGCAAAAATGCCCACCCACGTCTCTTAGAAGAAGGAGAGAGCCAAATCAAAATCAAGAATTTTCGAGATGCCTGGACACTCTGCGTTTGAAAGACTGGCGTCATAGACAGGGAGAAAGACGGGCTGTAAAAGGTTGTTCTAGAATTGACCGGTTGAGTAGATGAAAGACTGAGAATACCGATTAACCCTTGCATTAAAGGGTTGGGTAGAAAAGGGGTGAGAATGTGTCGAAGTCTGATACTGCAAGCTCTCCTTAAAGGTAGAGTCATGCTTCCCAACCTTTTTTCGGCTGCTACCCCTCGATGGCTTCGGCAAGTGTCCCGTACCACCACCCCTACTCAAAATTGTTCAAAAGGCTGTGTAGCGGCTATACCGTCATTTGAGAGTACTTTTCCATGTGAAAGTTAATTCCAAAGCAGGTTGCCGCGTACCCTTGGAAATCTTCTCGCGTACCCCCATTTGGAAACCCCTGAATTAGAGAGTTCAGAAGAGCAGTGTCCGTTATAATAGCGACAGTAAAGCGAGAGTGAGGCAACATTGCGAATAAGAGAGAGAAACTGAAGACAAGCAGTAAGAGACGGGGAATTGATGAGAAGAAAAGCCTTTGATTCACCCGGTCAAGTAGAGCTTGAGAAGCGTACTCCACACAGGGGCGGACAAGATCCCTGTACAGAGACAGTAATTGAGTTGGGGTGAAGAAACTACGGAGCCGGTACAGCACACCTAACCTCTTAGAAGCTGTCTTAGAAAGAGAATATACTGTATGTGATCTTGCTTGCCAGGGAAGATCATGAGAAAAGGAAACGCCAAGAATGTTGAGAGAAGAGGAAGGATTTGTGTAGTGTTAAAAATAAGGGGATAGTCGTGTGGGAGATTGTAACGCGTAGACAGATGAAGAAACTGGGATTTTTGAGGTACGTTGTGCAATGCCTAGAGAAGTTATTAACAATTTCGACTGGCACGTTCGATATGATGAACTCTGAGATTATTCGATGTAGGTAGTTTTCCTTCCATTGAATGAGTGTCATTCCGGCCTCTCTCGCCCTCTCTTTTATCATGACAACTTGTAGGTCATACAGCCTTCTTTTCATCATTGCCTTCAATGCGCTAAAGACATTTCCTCTAGAATTTAAGAAGAGAAATGAGGAGGCAAATGCTTTATCATTTGATGTGGATTTTGAAGCGGGTATCATTGTGACAAGAGGCATTGTCCAGAACCACCACAGAGTGTTCCTTGCCTATAATGGCCGAGAGGAACTGGAAGAAATCAGCAAATAGAAATGTGTTCATGCTACCAAACCCTAGCTCGTAATAAAGCCCTCTACATTTGACAAATTACTATGATAATATTAATATTCCTGCATCTTTGCCCAGCAGCAATCCTGTTGACTCTTTCCCAGAGTGGTGCTCTTCCGTACATTTGTTTCGTATAAAGGTTGCAGCACATATCGTCAACGTAGATTCTTACACAATATACAGTATGTATATATATATATATATATATATAGCATTCAACACATGCCATTCAGGATATTTATTATCTTCAATAGTTCCTAAATCAGTTATTTGCAGTATGATAGCCATCAGTGTCCCATTCCAAAGAAACTCTAACTCGATAGAAACCTAAATTAATAAATTCTTAAAAATTCTAACGTGAGAATAACCATTATTTATGTTCCTTTAATAAATTACCAAATAAAATTAGGTCACACATTTTACCGTGAACCCAAATATATTCACTTATGAAGGCTATTAATTTCGTCGGTTTCAAGTGGTATAAAACTCGTATAAAGGTCAGACGGGTGAGGTATGACACGTTTGTATGATCGAACGTTACTATAATTTGAAACGTGCACGAAACGTGCACGAAACGTGAACTCATTAATGCACGTTTTGTTCCTTAATGTCAAAATGATATTGTTTCTATTGAGAGGAATTGTTTTAAAATTGTTTCAAAATGGTTCCAAAGTTGTTCTAAAATGGCTCCAAAATTGTTCCAAAGTTGTTCTAAAATGGCTCCAAAATTGTTTCTATTGAGAGGAATTGTTTTAAAATTGTTTCAAAATGGTTCCAAAGTTGTTCTAAAATGGCTCCAAAATTGTTCCAGAATTGGTCGAAAATAGATCTAAAAACATTTTTTAAGTCAAAAAAAGCGAATACATGAAATATAATTGGAACTTTCTTCTTGATGTTTGAGTTTTACGAGAGATGAACCACGGGTCGCTACATCATCTGAACGCAGAAAATGGTCACCCATTCAACTACTGAACGGATCCGATGTTGTTTAACCTAGCTGATCTAACGTGAAGCGGTGTTGGGACATGATCACGACTTAGTTGCGAATCTCTCTTCCTAGATATTTACTAAGTCCAAACGTTGTTCCAAATAATTCATTGTCGATGGTACAACAAATCTTTTTAAAGACATAACCCCCAAACACCTACAAACTATTGATGATACTGACGATGACCGGATTTAATGCGAACGTTTCTGAATGTATTTGGATTCCTTTCAATCTTTAACCTCTTTTGGACCACTGGGTCAAATTTGTACCGTTTCCAATACACACATTCCTAACTTAACCCTACAAAAAACTCGGTCGTTAAGAGGTTAACAGTACATTTTAAATGCTTACGTTGGTAAGGATAGTCGTACGTTGGCGGAAAGTACACGTTTCATAATATCCATTTTCACACTGATGTATTTTGTACAACTTAGTTAGTTAGTTTACTGAAATAATAATTTTCCATTGGCTGGACTCGGTACTTAAAACCCCAGACCAAAGCCATTATCACAGGCAGTGTTATTCCAGTTTTCTGCCCGAAGTTTTAATTAATAAACTACTAAAACACAATAATAACTATACGTAGTACCACTTCACGTCATTAAAAGTAAATACACACCTTCGGTTTTTCCGTTGTTTATGATTTGATAATAAAAGTTAAAAATAATATTAGATTTATTAAATCAATATATTGATAATCGTGCTGCTTTCCCCTTTGCATAATGTAAAGCTGACACACACACACGTTCTGGTATTCCATTGATGAGCTTTGCCAATTATTCTTGAAGAAAATTATCGTGGTTGTCTATTTGCTTTTGTTAACCTTCTGTATATTCAAACTTTATCATCAATGGTAATTAGATAGGATTGTTTTCCATAAGATGATACAGTATTTCCTTCTTCAAAAGTATATGTTTAGAACAAGAATGATTAAACCTGTTTGTCATTTTTTTTTTCTTTTTCGACATTATCTTGTCACGTAATTACGATTTACTCTTTTCTACTCCTCGTACAGACACGAGTCACGAGTCATACGTATTGTGTCTATCACAGACATACAGTATATGGGATAGATCCGCTATTCAGCCCTAAACCGTAGGATTTTAGATCTGTACTCTTAGACTTCACCCAAACCTTTTTTATTCATAATATAATTGTAACGTCTTAATTTAAAACGTTTATTATTATTATTATTATTATTATTAGTAGTAGTAGTAGTAGTAGTAGTATTTCATTTCTAAATTCTAATGTAATAAGTGTTTACGATAAAAAATAGTGGAACAATTTTTTTTATTTTATTGTTCGAAATTAAGGTATGTGGCAATTCTTTGCCGTAGAGACCCTCATAGAGATCTCCAAATTTGCAGTATTTGGCAACTATCCGCCTTATTTATACAAAATTTTAATCTTTTTTACGTATTTAGAGAGATATAATTAAACTATTTTCCCAAATTTGATATATTAATATACGGATAATACATTCATAAAGCTCACATTTACACTAAAAAATAATTATTACAATTTCATTTTGCAGGAAAATAACTAAAAAAACGAAAAAACCTGTTTTCACTTGTTTTTCTCCATAGAAAGAGTTAATTTTCTAAGCTTGTCGACTTTCATAACGTGTTTGCAAAAACTGCCCATTCAACAGCTGTCTGAATAACATGATGTCCAGTCTATCTTATATAGTTCTGTGGTGTCTAAGTACATAGAGTTTCCAAAAAAGTTCAACAACAAACAAAATTTAAAAAAAATTATGAATCAATAATGACTGTTTTAAAATCTTATTACTGTCACCAAAGAGAATAAAATAGCCCAAGAAAGGCACAGTATTACCAGTTAGTATTTTATTTATTTTATTTTTTATTTTTATTTTCATTTTTTTACTTTTTAGAAATTTTGTTTCTAGGCGAACTTTTTTCTGAACTATACTTGTATATTCTGAATACCAAATTGTCATCCTATTACCCAGGTTGACAATTTGCAATTTAGAATATGCAAGTATAGTTTTGGAAAAATGTTCGCCTAGAAACAAAATTTAGCCTCATTTAGTCAAGCTTTCAACTTCCCTGATTATAACTATATATATATATATATAAGCTTAAACCCAAGCGCACACTTTAAATACGCGCAATTTTGTTGGTCTGCACGCATTATGTGCGTGAATTGTCAAACTAAGAAAGAGAAAGACGCATTTTGGGGCTCAATGCATAAAAATAACACCCATTTTCTTTTTAATTCTAAATACTAGTGAACATCAGTGTTCACTATATTAAGAAAGGAAGAAGCAGTTAAAAGCTTATCTTAATATATATATTTGCAGTTTTTCTCTATTCTAAACATGAAATCTTTTATATATATATATATATATATATATATATAATATATATATATATATATATATATATATATATATATATATACACGAAGAATGAAGTAAAGCGTAATTCCGCAAGGATGTGTTGTGACGGCAAATTTGTGTGCCGAAATCTCTTACTGAAATAGGAACAGAAATTTTAGTTTTAAGGTTTTGTTGTTTAAATCTCTAACGCAAAGTAGTTTAGCTTATTGTTATTGAAGAATATCAATAGGTTTCTCGCTACAGGGTTAAAAATAAAAATGTTTCAAATTGTTTAAAGTTCGTTCGATTTTTATTTTTGTGTTCTCACGGTAATTGTATCACTCAGGTCAGCCTACCGGTAAAGATTTATGATACGGTCGAGGATCGACCCTCGCTTCACTGAGAAGGGAAGACAAACTGTCCTGTTCGGATGTAATATGGTTTGTTTTCTCTTGGTCGTGGTTAAGCTTTTGGAAACTACCTTAGAACCCACTTGTTAAAGTGGACCATAACGTTGATCATAAAATTTGAGAAACCAAGTAGTTTCGAAGAAAGGACTTTATTTTAAGTTGATTTTTAAGGAAAAGGAGGAGCTTTCTTTTGAAAGGAATGTCAATGTCCAATCAAAGAACAATGATTCTTGTAACACCCAGTGAGGAAAAACAGAAACTCTTTCTTTCTTTATGTATGATGAAAGCTTTCGTAGGGATGACCCTATGTAATGAAAATGTGTTTGATAGGCCATTCAGAATATTGTAAGGCGGAGTCCTTGAAATTTTAAGGTGTAACTTAGATTTCTAAGTTAGTTGTGGTTCCGTCCTCAAAAGCTAAAGTGGCTCGTAAACAAATAAATCTTTAAACTGTGGCGTGAATCAAAATTTCTAAGTTGAGTTAAAACCGTTTCACGTTTGTTCTTCTAAAATCTGAATTGCTTTCGTTTACGCGAACTTGTTTGTAAGAGCTTTATTGTTAGCGACAGAAAAAGAACTTTGTAAAATTTCTTTTAATTTAATTTTTGTTCACATTAAATGGTTAAACTTGTAAGTTTGCGACATCTTATGTATATGCAGGGAAGAGTAAATATCTTGTGGTGATTTTGGTTCCCGAGGAAACCCGGGAAGTTAGTGCATGACCATTCAGAGCCTTTGTGAGAAGTTTTCTAATTTATTTGACGGACTTTTTTCCTAGAAAATCTGCGGAACTCCGCAGAACTGTTGAGAGTAAATTTCCTAAATTTTGTAAGTAAACTACTTCTGTAAACTTCTTAGATTATGAAATTTGAATTTAGCGCTAGTTCTAGAGTTACACATAGATAAAAAAAAAACCTCTGTATAATTTTTTTTTGAGACTGGAATAATTGCAATAATTTTCTTTAAATTAAGAATTTGATTTTTTGGAACAAAATTTGTAATCGCACATCCGTATATTTCGTTTCAATTTATGTCCTATTTTGAGTGAAATAAAATAAACTTTACATGAGGGAGGGTGTTGTTTTATGCTACCTTGCAATAGGCCTCTCTTGTAAGTTGAGGGAAAAGTAACATTGAAAGTCGAAATTTAAAGTGGGCTTCAAGGAAGCCAAAAAAAACTACGCGCATAAAATTGAAGGGCCATCCAAGTGGATAGGCAGTCATCCTGAAAGAAACGAACCCGCGCGTGCGCAATAAGTGCAACCGCGAAAAAGGAGTTGCACCACAGATGATTTGTCCTCTCATCGCAAGGCAACGTCCCAAGTTCCCATTATATATTTAGAAAGCCTGTAGGCTTCATATTAAATCAATCTACAGTTATTGCAGTCTTCTATTTGTCCTACGTACACTTTTACTCTGGACATGGCACCCCTATCAAACAAGCCATATTTTCTTCAATGTTTCTCCGCCAGTCCGGAATACATGGATGCCGAATTAGAAGAAATCAACAGTATTGGAAGTGATTTGTGTTACCCACCTGCGTTTATGGAATCTTGTCTTAACAAGGCAAAACGAACTTTCTATCGTGTGAATAATAACCCTCGCACTTTGTCGAAGAATATTTTAGTACTTCCATTTTTCCCAGGCCTTTTAGGCATTGCTAATGTACTTAAACTTTTGAATATTAATGTAGCATTTTCATATGACAATATTGTGAAAAATATCAATAAAAATATCCCTACCAATAATTCAGGCATTATGTATAAAATTGGTTGTAAACAATGTGATTCCTTTTACATTGGACAGACGGGAAAGGATTTGCACACGCGTGTAAAACAGCATCAATATTCCGTTAGAACGGGACAGTCGTCCAGTGCCCTTTTCGTCCATTTGTCAGAGTTATCCCACTGTATTGATTGGAATAATGCTTCAATTTTGTTTCACTCAAGCAACATTGTTAATAGAAATATTCTTGAGTCTACCATTATTCAACTTACAAATAATTTCAACATTAGCCAGGGCCTTTTTTCGCTTGATCCTGTTGTTTTGAATTCGTTCAGAACGGATTTAGACAAGAGGAGCAAAGTGCTAAAACTCTGGTAGTTTTCCTTATAAATATGTATGCTCCTCCTACAATTTTTATTTTTCTATTTTATTTATTTATTTTATTTTGTGACCTATATATAGTCTCGAACTTGTTATTTATTTCAGTGTTCCTGAGGATGTCATTAGACGAAAGCGCTTGAGCACCATTCTGTGTTTCCTTTTTCCTTCGTGATTATTTTCATCATAAATATTATTCACGTGTTACTTTCGTAAAATAATTTTCATATATATATAAGTTGGAGGGATACATGACGACTTTTTTTTGTATGGAGCAATAAAAAATGTTGAAAATCAAGATTAATAGAGAAACTCCACTTGATTTCATGGGTCGGATCCGCTGATAAACCCACAAGTGAGTTAACGCGAAAGTATTAAGATTAGAGATTTAAGATCGAAATTGAACTTTGATGAATATTGCTCATGCGCCTCAATGAGATTCTTTCATCTGCACGCGCGAACTCAATGGAACGATAATTAATCAATGGGATATCAGAGGAAGTAAAGTGATTCTAATTTAAGATGAAATGTAACGCCATTTTTGTACTCTGAAAGAGAATGTCTCTGCATTATCATTTTAAGTTTCTTTACACAATTAATATGACGGTAGATCATTATAGTTTTATTTTCAGTGATGTGTTCTATGCTCGGATGTATTCGAAGTTGATGGTTTATTAGTCTAGATTTCAGTTATTCTCTCTCTCTCTCTCTCTCTCTCTCTCTCTCTCTCTCTCTCTCTCTCTCTCTCTCTCTCTCTCTCTCTCTCTCTCTCCGCAGGGGTTATAAAGGTTATGCACGTTCCTTCTGGGTGTTGTAAACTTTATACCTGGGGTTCCAGCCCTCCAGTCTCGAGTCATGGGATTCTAGAGAAATTGCCTGCCAATTCCTTTAGGTTCTCTCTCTTTCGGGAGGGCGGGTGAAGTCTGTTGTACAAACCTGTCCCGTGGGTTACTAGGACCCCTTCCCATCCCTACTCTGTCCTTTTAGCTTAGGTTAAGGATGCTCTCCTCTGACTGCAAAAAAAAAAAAAAACTTTTAGTATTAAGTCTTTTTCTCTACTCTTACTATTAGGACCCTACTGCTACCTCATGCGTGGGAAGAGAGGCTTTGGAACCTCTATAGATAACACCATTTCACTTCAGTTGTAGGTAAATAATTAGAGGGGATAATAGCGGGTAGGAGTGTTGACCATTTGGATTCATACAAGCTACTTGGGGACTCCAACATGGGTTTAGATGGCATAGGTCGTGTCTCACCAACTTGCTCGAGTTTTTCCACGTCATGTTGAGTGAGTATGATAAGAGTAGGGCGATTATAAGGTACCTCACCGCCGGCTAATGGCCAAAGTGCGCACGCTGGGTATTAGTGGGGAAGTAGGTAGGTGGATTGAAACAAAGATGTTGATTTTAGAAGCATGTTTAGTTTAAATGATAACCCAACTCGCAACAATGGTTGGAAGTTGGATTTGAAACGGTTTAGGACTAGTGTGTGTCGGAATTACTTTACGTATAAGATCTCTGACACGTGGAACAGGTTACCTTCAGAAGTTGTGAACAGTTCCTCTGTGGATCAGTTCAAGAAAAGGTTAGACCAAATCTTGCACACTATTTGAGTGTGTACAAAATTTTCCCTGGCACCCGTTGCCATTAGTACCTCCTCGGTATGGGGCGCAAGGCCTTTTGAGGTACTTCTTTTCCTTGTAACTCCTTGTAACTCTCTCTCTCTCTCTCTCTCTCTCTCTCTCTCTCTCTCTCTCTCTCTCTCTCTCTCTCTATCTATCTATCTGTCTATCTATCTATATATATATATATATATATATATATATATATATATATATTCAATAACTAAACGAAATCTAGTTTTAATTCAGTGAAAACATAGCCCAAAACAGTTACAGGAACTGATGTTACGGCATTTCTAAGGAGCATTTTTAGATCATTAATACCCTTTGGTTTGTTGTGATGTACGCTTGTGTTTACATTTCTCCAAAGATAAAAATTTAAAGGAAATAGGTCCGAAGAACGAGCTGGCCATCTTGTAGGTCCTTCTCAGTCAATTCACCGTCCTTGGAACGTTTCGTCTAGAAATACGTACTGTACAGTACAGTAATAGACTTGAAATTTGGTGTACTAAAGGAACAAAGAACTGTTTTTAACATACTGAGATAACATTTAACATTTTCCATTAACGGTTTTGTCTTCGAAAAATAAAAAAGGTCCGTAGATACAATCGCGTGACCAAGCACACTATTCATTCTGCCATCTGTCTTTCTATCTCTTTATCTATCTATATGTCTATCAATTCCTCCCCTGGTTAAAGGGCCTGTTTCGTGTGAAATTTGTTCGACCCACTCTAGATCCTGCAGTTATGATGGTTTAATCTACAAGATTTAATCCTCGTCGCTAAAAATAGGATTTGAAAATAGCAATCGTCAGCTTCACTGAGTTCGATAAGTTCCTGACAGGTGTCGTAGAGTGAGTATGATCTTCGCGCAGTTGATGTAAAACCTGTATCTTGTACGCCCTGAATTTTAAAACTTTGTGTATGATTTTATGCACAGATGGGTATGAAATGTTTAATTCAGCTGCTGCTTTCCTTATTGACTTCTTAGGACTTCTCAGGAATGCTTCTCGAATAGCATTGACACTTTTTGGAGGATTTCTTAGTCTAATTGGGGGATTCCCCTTTTTTGACACTTCCTTCTGCAGCGAACTTCTTTGCCCACATTCGGATAAGATTTTTGTATGGTACTGGTTTGTTTAATTCACGCGTAAATCGTCTTTGAGCTGTAATGATTGATCTACATTTGTGAACCCATTTTACGAGCTTAGCTTTCTCTTGAAGAGACGCCATTATAACTAAAGCCTAGACCAGGCGAAAATTATATGGTAAAAACAGATGTTGTACATTCTTGTTTAAAACTTTCTCATTTCCGCCATTATTTGATTTTTTATACCCCAAAAACTTAAAATTACAACAGTACTTTATCAAATGCTCTTAAAAATTTTTGACTATATCAATTTAATAACAAAGAGTTATTGCTATATATATATATATATATATATATATATATATATATATATATATATATGCACTAAAATCACAAAATAACACGTGACCTTATTAATAAGCAAACAACCACAAGGAAAAGGAAACACAAAGTCCGAGCTCTTTCGTGATATATTCACATATATATACAGGGCGTCCCAAAAAAATGTATACACACTTTAAATACTTATAAAGGCAGTGTTTATTAAAATACATTTCATTTTCAAAATGTAATAGAATCTACAGACATTATTTAATTGTTTTGTCAACGCCTGTTTTCAAACTGACGTCCGTTCTGGTCCAGGCACTGCTGATAACGCGAAGCAATGGAATCGCAAACATCACGAAACATTTCGTTTGGTATTGTGTGCATTCTCGTTCAATGGCTGCTCTCAATTCAGCGACTGTTGCAGGTTTTATAGCGTAGACTTTGTCTTTTAAGTATCCCCATAAAAAAAAGTCTAGTGGTGTGAGGTCTGGTGAACGCGGAGGGTATTCTACGAAACTCCTTCGTCCAATCCACATCCACATCGTGCCAAGTACCACTCGCAATACTCCACTCTTCAGTCCGGATCATCTTCATTAATAGCATGGACTAATCTTGGAATGTAACTTTTCCATTGACAGCGCTTCAAAATGCGTTGGACAGACGATTCTGAAATTCCTACCTCACGACTCGCTTGCCGCACAGATTTTCTTGGACTTTGGTGATACGTTTCCAGTACTCTTTCTTGCTTTGTGGGGCTTGTCGATGTCCGTGGTCTTCCGGAACGCTTCTTGTGGACATTCTGAACAGTTCCATCGGCTTCAAACTTATCTCTAATTCGAGTGATGGTAAGTCGCGTTGGTGGATCTGTTTGAAACTCCCTCCTCCTAAACTGTCTTTGCACTTCAACTGCGTTTTCACACTTCCAGTAGCATTTTAGAATGAATTTCCTTTGTTCAAAGCTTAGTCTGACTGCCATTATTAATTCTAATGGGTTTAACTTGGAAAGAAAGAAACATCAATTGAGCTATCAGCTGTTAAAGTGTGTATACATTTTTTTGGGATCCCTGTATATATATATATATATATATATATAGGGTGGCGCAAAAGTCGCGCATCATAGGAATTTTCAGTGTTGAGTATAATGTTATTTTTTCTTTTAGGTGGGGGATAGCTACGAAAATAATAATAGACGAGAGGGTGAGCTTGGTTTTAATGTATGGAATACCAGGTACTACAAATCGATGAATCGGTACAGAATTTAAATTCTGTACCGATTCATCGATTTCTTGTACCTGGTATTCCATACATTAAAACCAAGCTCACTCTCTCGTCTATTGTTAATTTCGCAGCCATTCCCTACCTAAAAGAAAAAATATATATATATATATATATATATATATTATAGGCTAATCAACGCTGAAATTCCTATGATGCGCGACTTTTTCGCCACCCTGTATATATATATATATATATATATATATATATATATATATATCCATTCGTTCCTCCATCTGTCTGTCTCTCTATCTATCTATGCGTTTATCAATTCCTCGTCTGGTTAAATGGCCTCGTGGGTATACTTCTTCTATCGCATCTCCGTTGCCTCAAATCAAGAGCGGGAAATCATAACCCATAATTCTTCCCTCGAATCCCTCAGGCACTTCTCCAATCTACGAACGGGTATTTATACGTACTTGCGTTTCGCATAGAGGATCATCACTGCCATCGGAGCGATCGTCGTCTATAGAATAGGAACAAGATTTACATATAAATCAACGTCATTAGTGATTTTGAGAGATTTTTTTTTTCCCCGACAGTAAAGATGCACTATCGTTCTCATTTCCATTTACGTCTCCTAAACATGGAAATATCGTCTGATTATTAAGTATTTGAATGTAAGATGAGGGTTTTCACTAGGCGCAATTAATCAATAAAGAAAGATAATCGCTAAAATGTTGTGAACAGTTCTCTCTCTCTCTCTCTCTCTCTCTCTCTCTCTCTGTACATATATATATATATATATATATATATATATATATATATATATGGCCCATGGTGTAGTGGTTAGCATATCTGACCGGCAATCGGAAGATTCCCGGTGATTACCTCATTTTTCATTTGTTCGTTCTCCCTCCTCATCTTGTGCGGAACGTTCTTCTATATAAGCGTCGTTCTTTACATTAATTATACTGTGTGTTGTTTGCAGTTAAAATGTATATATATATATATATATATATATATATATAGTGTATATATGTTCGCCACTTTTAGAATATCTCAATTGGTGAAACTCCATCAATATCATTCGCTCACTTTACTTTGTTCTTGACCTCCGAACAGACTTAACTAAACGCCATTTGGAATGCACCTAAATTTACCTTTTAAATTCCTTTCAAAAGAGATTATTCTTCAATTTCCCTTCCATTCGTTAAAAATTAAAGCGAAGTGTCGCTTTAATCTTGGATTCGTTTTCGGGCTGCAATCAGTGACAGCGTCGGTCGAATGGGATTTGCATATGTCAACATTCCTTTTTCAGTATACTATCCAGTACTCCCCTAACCTGTTAAGTCTGTTATTGGCTTTTAAAATACGTCCAACGAAGTCAACAACAAACTTGTCCTCTGAAATCCTGTTTTTGCGATTCAATTTTTCTTTGGATATTCCTTTATTCTTTCGTTTGTATTTTCAAAGGCAAATTTCTTTAAATATTTATTATCGCCACTCGAAGGAATCGTGGTTCTGATCCTCCACCAATTTCGATTCCTGATTTTAGTGAAAGGATTCTTTAAGATTTTTCAAATTTCGTAGATAAATTTCACATTAATTTCTTGCTCTGATAAAGCATGAATCAAAGAATACTTTCGCAATAACAGAAATTTCCAGTCGACCCCGTACTTTTTCATTTTTTCGTATGACTTTTTCTTATAATCTGGCCATATTGGCTATTTTTCATGCCTTACACTTCCGTCATTTAGTCGCCATTTTGACCACAAAGCAACGTCGTCATAAAGAGAAACTACAAAATTCATTTTTTAATTCAGCAACTCTTTAACACGCGCTAACAATCCATAAAAATATACAAACACGACGAAAACTTTTAAAATTAAATTTGCTGTTCAGTGGTCCAAAGATGTAACGTTTCTAAATAATGACATGACAGAGGCAAAACCAAAGAAAATAATTGTATTAGAATTGTTATTTCTTTTTTGTTTACGCATTATGTTCTTCTTTTATTAGTTTTGCCGAAATAATGAATGCAATATTAGGTATTCAATTTCAGCAACAAAAGGAAATCACGATTTACCCGTCCTCAGCAATCAAAACAGAGGAGAGGGAGACGCAGTCACAGGGAATCCACATATTCAAGGATCGATGGAAACACCACAAAGATATTAACAAACTGTGTGTGTGTATATATATATATATATGGGATGAATTTCACACTTAAACACGTGAAATACATGATTGATGATGCATATCTTTCCTTAGTTTACTCAGGAGGTTTTGAAATACTGTTCGAGAAGGATCGACCTGCTTATTTCGCACGACGTTGGGATAAGTGTGCCCCAAGAGTCACCTTTAGCCCGAGCATTAACAGGTTAAGCGGCCAACTCAACCCAACCCAGTAGTCAGCAGGCGGGAGCGAACCAGAGCTTCAACGCTTAGTCTCCCATCGTTACCGCAAAGCTACCGAGCGCCCATATATATATAATATATATATATATATAATATATATATATATATATATACAGAGTGTCCCCAAAAAATGTTTACACATCATATTAACATATATATCAATAAGCAAAATAGGTGGATAGTAAATAGATAGCAATAGGCTTCTTTAATGTTTAAATGTTCGAAATATCAGCCAGCAACGTCAATACCTTCATGGTTATGCTGCTTAATTTAATGTTTTAAATGTCCGCCACTAGCATCAATACATTCTTGACAACGGCGCGCAACAGATCGGCATACTGTTCGGATTGTTCGGAGTGGAATGTTGGCACAGGCTATTTCAATTTCGTGTCTCAAGGCCTGTAGTGTCCTTGGTTTTTTCAGTATACACAGTATTCTTCAGAGTGCTCCACAAGTAAAAGTCTAAGGGTGTTAAGTCAGGAGATCGTGGTGGATACTCCGTACATCCCCTACGTCATATCCATCTTCTAGCAAAACAAACATTGAGAAAATTTCTAACGTCATTGTGGTAATGTGGTGGCGCGCCATCCTGTTGAAAGTAACATTCTTCTTCCAAAAAAAGAGCTCTTATTGAAGGTACAATGTTGTCTTGCAGCATTGATAAGTAAGCAGCACCTGTGACAGTGTCCTCAAAGAAAAATGGCCCTATCAGTCCTCTGGAAGACAGACCACACCATACTGGCACTCCTGGTTGATTAAGTGCTCGTTCTTCTGTTACGTTTGGATTTTCGGTGGCCCAGTACACACAGTGGCTTCATCGGACCAAACAATGAAATCAGGAAAAGATTGTTTTTCATCACACATGTGCAAAAACCACTCACAAAATTCTTTTCGACGATCTGGATCGTCCTCATTCATTGCAATGAGCAGTCTAGGTATGTGCGGTTTCCACTTTTCACGTCGCAAAATGCGATGAACGCTGGATTTAGAAACACCAGTCTCACGAGAACATTGCCTTGTAGACTTATTTGGAGAGTTTGTGAAGGCCTGTAACACGGTCTCAACACTTTCATTGTCAGTTGAAGTGCGACGTCTTCCAGATCGGCCTTTGTTGACGTTTTGCACTGTTCCGTCAGTCTCAAATTTATCACGTAATCTTGTAATTGTTAACCGTGATGGTGGTAATGTTCCAAACTCATTTCTCCAATGTCTCTGTACCTCAGCCACATTCTCCGTCTTCCAGTAGTGCTTCAGAATCCACTTACGTTGCTCAAACGATAACTGCAATGCCGCCATTTCCTGTAACAAGGGATACTACTGTTATTTAAGTACAATACACCATTACTATACTACAGGGTGATCAAAAAGTAACGCAACCCATGGAGAAACGCACATAATTGATTTTTTCCTTCTGTTGCAGGCGATGATTCAGAAGTGTGTTGATGCAATTTCACAGGAAACGTTGCAAAGGGTCTTTAAGAACATGAATCGCCGTATCCACCTGTGTGAAGCACAGAACGGTGCCACTTCCAGCACTTGCTCTGAAATAAATCGTTTTCCCATGGGTTGCGTTACTTTTTGATCACCCTATACTATACTGCTATTACTAAGTACTATAAATATACTAATGCATCAGCGCATATTACTATCATCTAAAGTGTGTATGTTGATATATATATATATATATAATATATATATATATATGACCATATATAATTATATATATATATATATATATATATATATATATATATATATATATATATATATATATGTATATGACCATAAGGAACTTTCGTTTCTGTACAAGTGAAGCTAAAGACACACTCTTTCGTACTTTCTGCAGTAATATACGGTCAGCAACTCTGGGTGAATTATAAAAAAGGTTCTGGCAGAACCCTAAATTTGCTGTACAACAGGTCTTTTAGACTCTTACATAAATTACCCCCGAGATGCTCAGCTTCGCAAATGTTTGCTACCCGCAATGTCCCGAGCTTCCCGGAGGTAACAAGACGTGCTCAACACAGTCTAATGCAAAGAATTAAAAATCAACCAACCTGATCATCCAAGCTATCCATGAGTCCTGCCATTTATCCTCTAAGGCCTAAGCTATGGACTTCTTGGTACGAAAACGTCTGTTCGTAGCTCCACTTAACTTCGACAGTGCAGTATTATTTCTAATCAATTGTATATATTTCTATCCTTAGTATGTGAACTGTCATTGTATTAATAATATTTGTCATATGGACTATAGTCTGCCAATAAACCTTTTCATTTTCATTTTCATTTTCATTCATTCTTTTTCATATATACCGTGAGATATACGAAATCCATCTTAGAAAGTAAAGAAAATGTTTGTTTTGCCTTTATACGTGAAATGAAATTTTAGGCTTTCCTGTTACTCGAGAACCTGTCATGTACAGCTCAGTCCAAATATATATATATCATCTTATCGCAGTTTTGCGCGAAGTTCGTGCTTAATACAAAAAAAGAAATGGAACAAAAAGTTATATTATTTGATGGAAAACCAATAAACGTAGATTGATTTTACAAGAAGTTCGAAGTTAAACGTTTTCAAGCGTATTATATATTTTTGTCTTATCTGAGGATTGAGGTCAGCGTACGATTGGGGTCAATGTGTGACTGGGTGGTTGGGTGGTTGTATGATTGCTCTGAATGGTAAATGTGTCGTGGTATGAAAGTAAACCATTCTATGAATGTATTTTCGTTCCGAGCTCTGATGTGGTTGTCAAAATTTTTCAAGCTTTAATTTTGGAAATCCAATGGACCGGCCAAGCCCTTGAGTTTTGTGAACAGGATTAAATCTGAAACCCTTTTGCATAGGAGTTTCAGAACTGGGTTCCCGAATCTTGCGACTCGTTGGTGTACAACACTCTACAGAATCACTCGGAATTACTTGTAAATCTTATCGTATGGTGTTTAGAAGCTATGTGTTTTCCATTAATTAGACTTATTTGATTGTTTTCCTATTTCAACAGTCGTTCAGGTTCATTAGAGTTATTGTTACTTCATTTAGTCGTTAAGGGAATAAATTAGTTATTATTTATAGTTGGTTATTTACCTTCTGACTTTTGCTGTCGTAAATGCGAAGTTTAAAGTTTTACCTTTTAAAGAAAAGTCCAAGTTTACAGTTCGTGTAAATCGTTTTACAGTAATCAGTAAGGAACTGCAAATGTACGAACCCTGCAATAAAGGAGAAACTACAACACCGTGTAGCGTAGAGAAAGGTTCGTTCTCGCTCGTCGAAAGCAATTTTACAAGAAGGTCTGTTACCACTACAACTTCCTCGAAACCAGTGCATATTCTTACGAGAACGTAAGATACAACCACTTTCCACACTTGAAAGGAAATTTTTTGAATTCCTGGATGATGTAATGGTAAGACACGTGCTCGGGACGTTGACTCGCGAAGCGAGAACGAACTCTCCTCTACAATGTACGTTTTACTTCAGTCTTCCCGTATATATGAAACTCGGGTATACAATATATATTTTTTTTATTAACAAAATCACGTTTCTGTTAACACCGTAAATAAATTAATCCTCAAAACAATTATTTTCTTTCTTTAACTTTTATTATTAATTATCTATTTTCTTTTCGTTATGTGGTTCCCAATAGGGCTGGTCATCCGGGATCCTGGAGGAGGAAGTCAAGTAGACAGCTCATTTCCCTGGATTTCGATCCCGGGATTTCTCCGTATTCTATTTTCAGAAAAAGACTTTTAAACATAGTTTTATTTTGAGGTATATTTATTTCATGCAAAGGCTTTTCACAATTGAAGTTTTCATTCACTTGTTTTTTAAACTTTTAAAACCGTTTTCGCTTGAGTATGGGGTGAAATAATATCCCGGGATCCCGGATGCCCAGCCCTAGTTCCCAACCATTTTTGTATGTTTCCCCAAAACACAATACTAACCCATTAACGCCCATTGTCCTCATATGAGGACAGTTAAAAAAGCCAAACTTAAATTGTTGGTTTATAATGCTCATTATCAGATGTGTTGTAATGTATGTCAATGAAAGAGGTATTTTTGCCTTAGGTTACCCATTAAAAATCGAAAAACAAATTTTAATGCAAGGATACTTAAAATGATTGTTATGTACCACTCTGTATATAATTTTTTTTAAATATCTACCGGGTGAGCAAAAAGTCCCTGTGCACCTTCCACGTAGGTACAGGTGCACAGAGACTTTTCGCTCACCCTGTATTTCAATAATTTGGGCGTTAATGGGCTAATCCAGCTCCATTACCCTAATCATTAGATATTTTTTATAACTTCTGGATTATCACAATATTATTTTTTTATAATTCGCGTGCCATTACCCCACAAAATAGTTGTCATTACCTCAGTGGGGTAATTTACCCCTAGGTTGGGGACCACTGATCTAAGCAGTAAAGTTTCTATGAAATAAAAATTTTAAACAGTTTCTTTCCGTATTACATGTAAAAATAGGTTATGGACTAGGTCTCCTCGGAATTAAGAATTGGAGACTACATATTAGACACTAACCTGGAATTTATTGGCTCTCCTATTTTACCCTTGACCTTTGACTTTACATGCCAAAAAGCTGTACCCAAAAGTAAACCTATACGGTCAATGTTAGAAACTGTTTATTACTTGGAAACATTACATTACTGATCATCATTTTGTGTCTAATATTGTTCGAATATCTGATAACTGTAACATTTTATTACACACTTATTACGTAATAAATTTACCAAAATTTATTACGCAATTATTACCAAAGCTAATAATAACTGTGACATTTTATTACGCATTATACACTATTTTTTCTACTGTTTAACCTTGAAAGTTGAATTGGGTGTATGCACTGAGAGAGCACTGCATTAGAGTAACACTTGGTTAACTATTTACTAACTAATCCAGCCGTGGAATGTTCCAAGCCAATCTCAAAAATGAGGAAAGGGTGCAGTGACGAGCTCGGTGTACGTTAAATGTATTCGGCTGAATCCAGTTCTCCTTTCAAATGAAATTTATTTCTTTTCCGGTTGGGAGTATTATCGCCCATCTCAGCGACTTCACTTGAGTCAAAGTCGTAAAATGGACCAACCAACCAACCATATTTACTAACCAATCCAAGATGGAAAAGTCAACGATAGTATGATTATATTCACCATGTATTTATTTTCGAAACCAAACTTTAATGGTAAGTGGAGTCACTTAATGGTTGAATTAACTATGCATACGTTGATTACATTAACAAGGAGTATCTTTTTATAACAATATGTATCTTAAATATGAATCCCACTTTTAACATGTTTGAAACACGCATATTAATACCGGGAATGGTTTATGAAAACTGAGTGAAAACAATACAAAAAACAAAAGCAAAAAACAGTCAGGGAGAAAATAATCAATAAAAGGGATAAAACATTTTTGCACTCTCTCTCTCTCTCTCTCTCTCTCTCTCTCTCTCTCTCTCTCTCTCTCTCTCTCTTCACGAAATGAAAACAACAAAGATGTTGCGAAATAGTGACCCCCTGCCCCCCTCACGAAAGAAAAACCATCACTCGGAATTCCATCAATATTTATTAAAAGCCAAATTGAAACAATCACTTCAGAAATGAAAAGTATTCCCTTGTTTCTTTCATTAGCTGAGAGGAAACGCGGTTCCCACGAAGGATTCTCCCACGCGGAAGTAATTTGCATGGAAGAAGCGTTACGCGCAAGCAATTATGAAATGAATTAGACCTTGTTAGGGAGAGGGACGTCTTGTGGGAATGCAAAATATTGAGAACATTCCTATTGTTTCAAGGTTTAGAATACAAGAGAAATTGGTTGGTTGTATAACTGGTTTGCTTTAGGAAATGGTTGGTTCACTGATTGCATGTTCATTGCAAGGCCGAGGGAAGGGAACAATTAAACTCTACAGTATATTTGTGCACATGAAAAAACATTTTTTTATTATATATATACAGGGTGACGCAAAAGTCAGGAGTCAAATGGTTATCATTGCATAAATAAAAAAAATTTTAACTAAAAAATTATAAATTATTAACATAAAATGGAAAAGATCCACTCTCTCTGGCTCCTTTAACTCCTGACTTTTGCGCCACCCTGTATATATATATATATATATATAATATATATATATATATATATATATATATGTGTGTGTGTGTGTGTGTGTGTGTATGTGAGATGCAAACCCACAAGAAAAAAAAATTATTCCAAAACCTTTCGTGTATTCAGCAGTACACCTTGTCAGTCCCTGACGAGGTGTACTGCTGAATACAAGAAAAACTTGGAATAATGTTTTCGTTTTCCTCGTGGGTTTGCATCATTCATTCATTTCACGTGTTTAAGTGTGAAATTCATCATATATATATATATATATATATTTAATGTAAAGAACGACGCTTGTATAGAAGAACGTTCCGCACAAAATGAGGAGGGAGAACGAACAAATGAAAATGAGGTAACCACCCGGGAATCGAACCCAGGATCTTCCGATTGCCGGTCAGATATGCTAACCACTACACCATGGGCCTCGATTAATCAGAAGTCGTAATTCTCCTACATACGAGCAGAAACCAATGCGGCATGCGGGAGGTGCCCCCTCAGGGCATTGGTTTCTGCTCGTATGTAGGAGAATTACGACTTCTGATTAATCGAGGCCCATGGTGTAGTGGTTAGCATATCTGACCGGCAATCGGAAGATCCCAGGTTCGATTCCGGGTGGTTACCTCATTTTCATTTGTTCGTTCTCCTCCTCATCTTGTGCGGAACGTTCTTCTATACAAGCGTCGTTCTTTACATTAATTATACTGTGTGTTGTTTGCAGTTAAAATGTATATATGTGCGGCATGCGGGAGGTGCCCCCTCAGGGCATTGGTTTCTGCTCGTATGTAGGAGAATTACGACTTCTGATTAATCGAGGCCCATGGTGTAGTGGTTAGCATATCTGACCGGCAATTGGAAGATCCCGGGTTCGATTCCCGGGTGGTACCTCAGTTTTCATTTGTTCGTTCTCCCTCCTCATCTTGTGCGGAACGTTCTTCAATACAAGAGTCGTTCTTTAAATTAATTATACTGTGTGTTGTTTGCAGTTAAAATACATATATATATATATATATATATATATATATATATATATATATTTGTTATTTATTGCTTCGACTCCTGAACAATATTTATTCCACGACGACTTTTGTATCAGAGTTAACTACTTCAGTAATAGTCTTAAGTGTTTTTCCTGATAGGAAAATGTTGAATTTCTCGATTTGTCGCTGTGTCTTGTCTTTTTTATAATAAAAATGATTTATTTTTGCGTGATGGTCTTCAGTTGAATGGCGTGGGAGCAGTTCGTCTTGGTAAACTGCTTCATTGCTTTGTAATTGCTTTTCAGGTCCTACGCAAGTGACCAGCCTAACAAATTTTCCTTCCACTGTAATTTATATCACAAGTTTAAGAATTAAATTTGATGAACCTATTAAGTATTGTCCTTCACCAAAAATTTGAGGTTGCAGCAATTACTGAATCCTGGTTAATTACAGAACGTAGAAATTTTCTTGGAAAATATCATATGTCTGGTTATGAGATAGTTGATAATGGTAGAATAGAAAAGACCAGTGATAGTTTACTGTATGTTCAGTCACACTTAAAAGACTAGTGACAGTTCTATTTACAAATGTGAGTGACCCCACACCATTTGCATCATGCAACCTCACACTAATACACTCCCTGCCTTTATGAAATGGGATTTCGGTTTAATCCAAATTTTTATTATTATCAAGAAATGTGTTCTGAAAACTACTTATTTTAATTGTAATACTAATTTTGGTTGTAAAAAAATTTAAATCAATTTTAACAGTACACCATATGTACTTTAGAGTAAATATAGTAATTTACGCATCCATCCCTCAAATCATTTTTTTTTTTTAATTAAAACCGAACGATTTTATTCTATTTTTATAATTGTTGTCGAAGATGGAGGAAAATGCTTGAAAGTCCCTCTCTTTTCTGCGAATTCCCTGAGCTTGTTCTGCCGCTGTTCGTATTGTTCGTTGAAAAGCGCGTCTTCGATTCGGGCGTTTTCTTCATCGAATTCGAGGCATCCCGTTCCGTCGAGACGCTTAACCCGTTAACGCCGAACGTTTTTGTAGGGTTGTCTAAATGCTTGTATTTAAAACGGTACGTATTCGACCCAGTCGGCGTTAGAGGGTTAAGATCGATCACTCCTCGCCATCGAACCCAAACGCCATTCATGATCAAATGAGATTTCATGTGAACCTTTTCCTGCTTCCGTGTTGAATTCGATGTCTGAAGAGAACACCCGCTACCCCTGATTGTGAGTAGCTGTATAGTGAATCAAATTAAATCGAATCTGAAGGAATTTTATAATTATGTTTGGAATAAAAAAGTAGCTTTGCGGACTATTGGTCCACTCATAGACGAAAACAACGAACACATTTAAGCACAGTTGCAAATGACGGAAGTTTAAAATAAATTCTTCTCTTCCGTGTTTACTAACGAAAATATGAACAACATTCCCGTTCCTGTTATTATGCTCAATGACGATCACTTAAAGCTTCGTGATTTTTACCATTAGTGAAAGTCACAGTTCTTTCGGCCATAGGTAAAATTAATACTAATAAAACTCCAGGTTCAGACTTTTATTAGTTTGACTTCAGTAGTCGATAAACTTATGAAGACGATCGTTCAGAACAAAATAGTTAATCACTTGGAAATGAATAATTTAATTAAAGATTCTCAGCACACGGCTTTCAGCATGGTCGTTCTTGTCTTATTAATTTCCTCGACTATTATAATGATATCGTAAATATATATTGCGAAAGTAGAAGAGTGGATATTATATACGAGTATTTCGATTTTCAAAAGGTAATGTTCCTGAATGGATTAAAAATTGGATAAGCGGACGTAAACAAATTAATGGCAAAGCGTCTAACTAGCGGTGTGCCTCAAGGATCACTTCTGGGATTAGTTATTTTTTATTATTTATATCAATAGCATCAACAAAGGAATTAACAATATAATTTCAAAATTTGTGGATGACACCAAACTGGGCGGACGAGCTAAATCAGCGGCGGAACGTTTGTAGATTCAATAAGATATTAAACCATTAACGCCCAGCGTCCTTTTTTGAGGACACATTTTAACACTACAGTTTAGATTAGAACTTAAAAGTGAACTTTTTAAATATTAATTTTTAATTTTTATTTTTTATTTAAATTTTTGTGTATCAGATAACTATTTCATGTTTATTTAAAGTCTCTTCGAAGTTGAATATATCAAGAAATATTAGGAAGCAAAAAAAATAGTTTTGGGCGTTAATGGGTTAATAAGTTACTCGAGTGGGAAGACATTTGTCAAATGACCTTTAATATAGATAAATGTAAAACGTTGCACATCGGTAGAAACACTGTTAAAGAAAAGTATTTTATGAGCGATAATAGGATCACCTGAAGATCAGGGCCCCCAGCCTCAATCACCAAATGATATCTTCGTTAAAACTAACGAAAATATCACGACTTAACCTAACCAATCGTCAAGGGCGTACAGTTGACCTAACCGGGCATTAAATTTAATTTATTATTATATTTGGTACTGTAAAGCAAAAAACAAAAATACATGGGGTCCCTGATCTTCAGGTGATCCCGACAATACACTAACGAGTGTTGCGGGAAAGAAAAATTTAGGCATTATTATTGTCGACACTTAACGTGAATAAGAATGTATCGAAGCAGTTAGAAAAACAAATAGAATATTAGAATTTATTGTAGATCATTTGAATTTAAGCCCGAAAAAACCAATGTTAACATTATATAATTCCTTAGTACGCCCCCACCTGGGATACTGCGTTCAGTTCTTATCCCCATGTTTGTGACAAGACATAGACAGAATGCAGAGAGTGCAGAAACGGGCCACTAAGATGATTCCCAGGCTTAGAAATAAATCATACGCCGACCGTTTAAAAACATTAAATGTATTCTCACGCGTAAAGAGGCGAGCTCAAAGCGATCTAATCTGAGTGTTTAAAATGATTAACTGTTTTTATAATGGCAACGCCGAAAAATATTTCACCGTCACAAATACAGATCGAACTCGCGGTAATGGTCTCATATTAGTGGGTAAACATTTTAACGCTAACGAAGCTGAGTATTTTTAATGCAATCGTTGAATTTGTGGAATCGATTGCCAGCCAACGTAGTTCAAAGTAATTCGATCGCGTCCTTTAAATGAAAATGAAATGAAATGAAAAGGTTTATTGGCAGACTATAGTCCATATGACAAATATTATTAATACAATGACAGTTCATATACTAATATAAGGATAAAAATATATACAATTGATTAGAAATAATATTGCACTGTCGAAGTTAAGTGGAGCTACAGACAGACGTTTTCGTATAAGAAGTCCATAGCTAGCCTTAGAGGATAAATGGCAGGACTCATGGATAGCTTGGATGATCGGGTTGGTTGATTTTTTAATTCTTTGCAGTAACGAGTCTCTACTGTTTATCTTGCTTTAAACCTTCACTTAGAAGCATCTGTTAGTATATGAAAGTATTGCGAAGTTTTCATTCGATTCTGGCCCCTTTGCTTTAAAATTTTAATTTATCTTTAAATTTTCTTCGTTTCTTTTAACCTCCCTTCCTAAACAGGTAGTCTCGTAAGGACCAGCTGGTCTGTTGCTATTTGGTGTCCTTTGTATTCCTTTATATATATATATATATATATATATATATATATATATATAAGCTTGAAAATTGTTCGCAATTGAAAGAAAGTGAACTTTGTTGACCTTCGTTTCAGCGGAAACCACAAAGACGGATGCCGGAAGCATTTCATTGGTTCCGTATAACCGACCAATCACGATCCATCAACGAACGTTCAAAGGAAGCAGTTGACAATGAAGACCTATTTACCTTCTAATTTTAGCTCAATTATTTAGTCATTATATTGCCTTGAGGTCGAAAATTAGCTTCAAAATTATGAATTTACTATGTATTTATGTGTAGCTATGTATTTATTACGTACTCGTATTTTTATAATGTATTTACAGTGTATTTACTATGTATCTACTGTATATATTTATAAAGTATTTAGTTTGTATTCATGTATTTATTATAATGGATTCATCATATTTGGTCCACTTTTTATTTTCTGAATTACAATCAGTGCATGCAATTGCGGTGATCCACTCAAAAAGAACTAAACACGACCTCGCAAAGATGTTTCGGACGAGCAAACGAGTTTGAGCTTCAGTGTAGAAGAATTTTTTTTCCATTATGCTATATAAACACTGCCATTATTAAAATAATTAGGGTAGACTACCCAGTGGAGACACACCTATCGACTGGAGACACTTTCAACACTGTATTAAAACAATTAGTATAATACTGAGTATTGACGACAGAGTGTGGGAACAACAACATACAGTAACAAAGGTATTATTTGAGATATAGTGCGTTGACCTATCACAGTCATTTACAGGGAAGTTGTTTTGTTGATTGTGTCTCCATTGGATAGGTGCGTGCCCATTGGGCATTCTACCCTAATAACGAATTAAAATAGAAGTCAATTCTTCAACACTTATAGTGAAATTTGGAAATATTAACATTTTGAGATATTACATTAGCATGGAATGCGGTGAATAATGGGGGACATAAATTGGTACATCATGGTTTAACCATTTAATCATTTTGTTAAATATCTAAACCTTCTGTTATGTTAATAATGTTAAGAAATTCATTAATAAGGAGTCATTATAAATTCATTAAGGATAAATCAGTTGCTATTAAATTTGTGTTGTTGCATTATCAGGAGCAAGAAGCATCGCACCGGAAAAATTTTAAATTGCTTATTTTCGCTCTCTCTCTCTCTCTCTCTCTCTCTCTATATATATATATATATATATATATATATATATATGTGTGTGTGTGTTAGCGACTTAGCGGCAATAAGCGAAATCAGGCATTAAGATAATACCTAGGCAATAGACTGAAAGCTAAGAATGCATATAGCATTAGTTACAATGGTCACTCTCACTGTTTAGGTTATGTTATGTTAGGTTAGGTTATATTTATTATTATAGATATATAAATAGGCATTATACTTATGATTAGATGTATTCTTAGCTTTCAGCTTATTGCCTAGGCATTAAGCTTAATGCCTAATTTCGCTTATTGCCGCTAACACAGATGAAAATGAAAAGGTTTATTGGCAGACTATAGTCCATATGATATGATATGATATATATATATATATATATATATATATATAAGCAAGCCTGATCACAGCTACAGTGATAAGAGATGAACGCGTGAAACTACTAAACTACGCTAAACTACTACCTGGTTACCAGGTATTCCCAACATGTTAATGTTGATGAGGAAATATATTATTATTATTATTGCAATAAGAACATCAGTATGTGATCCAATTCACTTTAATGATACTATTATTAAGACTAATAACACATGTCCGTTTTCCCAAGCCAGAAAGGGAAGTTTGTCTTAACGTATATACATCATAGGTTGGAGGTATAGGGGAATAGGGGTCTGTCACTTATTAAAATTATGCTTGCGTGTTTTGCATGCTCATTGAAATTCAGTTCTCGTAGCTACACTATTTCATGCAACTGTAAAGCTGTAAATAACATTGGCATTACAGTTGCTTTTATTTTGTTACATAATTTATGTTGCGTAAAAGGAGTGATAAAGTATGATAAATCGCTGCAATGCAGGAACACTTAATTTTTGTTCTGTTTATCGATAATGAAAATAAGGATGTCGCCCACTTAAAGCTGAGGCTCATTCTTACGCTCCTCCTCAATAGCTAGCTAGCTAACTAGATAGATATGTAGATAGATAGGCTTGATATATATATTAGCAAGTGTGTATAGCGTGTGTATATGTATACAGTGTGTATATATGTATATATATATATATATACGTGTGTGTGTGTGTGTATATATTATATATATATATATATATATATATATATATCTATATATAATATATATATATATACAGGGTGGGCCGTAAGTTTCCATACATAGGAAAAATTAAACTTTTGTTTTTATGTTTCAGATACCCTAAGAATATGCGTTTGACGTAAGATCTTGTTTACTGATGAAGCAAATTTTTACGTCAATGGAGAGGTTAATCGGCAAAACATACGTTATTGGAGTAATGCTAACCCTAACTGGCTGAGTCCGACGAAGATGCAAGGTGCCGGTAAAGTGATGGTGTGGGCCGGGATATGGGGTGACAGAATTATTGGACCAATTTTTGTCAGTGGAAATCTTAATGCCGAAAGGTATCTTAACATGTTGCAAGAAGAGATTTTCCCATCCATGCTAAACGAGGAAGGTAACTTCCCAGTTTACTTCCAGCAAGATGGAGCTCCACCTCATTATGGTCTTCACGTGCGTCGGTATTTGGATCAGCAGTTTCCGGATGCTTGGATTGGTCGGCGTGGTCCTGTGGAGTGGCCTCCCAGATCCCCAGATCTCACCCCCCTTGATTTCTATCTTTGGGGGCACTTGAAGGCCATGGTGTATCAGGAAAAGATACGAGACATAAATCATCTAAAGGAACGTATCACCAACGCCATTACAAGCATAACGTCAACTGTGCTAATGCGTGTTCATCAACAGTGGGGAACACGTATTGAAATGTGTTTTCAAAACAATGGCAACCATGTAGAGCATATTATATAAAAAAATGGTTGTCCATAACAAAATGTTTATTTTTCCTATGTATGGAAACTTACGGCCCACCCTGTATATATACATACAGTGATGTGATGTGTTTTGGGTTTGTTTGATTTTTAAACGCGCGTTTTTTTTTGTTTTTTTTTACAAGAAAAAATCGACACGTTTTTTTTTATGTTCAAAAAATAATTTATTTAAAGTTTCAACCTAAAAATGATTAAATAATGTGAAAAAACACCTTCTTTTGACATATCTTAGGATTATATTAACTCTTACTGTTGAAGGAGATTGTAGACACCAATCGACTAGGGAAGTACTTCCGGGGTGGGGGGAGGAACGTTAGGCAAGAGACAGGGAGTGCTGGAACCCCCGTTTTTCCTGTTACTGTCCTCCTTAGCTGTTCTTTTTCCATATCGCATCTACCGTGTGAGCAGTCCAGCATGCTCTCAAACCCACACTTTCTCTCTTTATTCCTCACTACACATACATGCATCTTACACACTATACAATAGTTTCGAAAATAAAAAAATAAGGATAATTATTAAGAATAATATTTATATTTTCCTGTGGGGGGCCCGTTTCTGAGGGGGCGCTCGCCCTTGGCCCCTCCTTCCTGCATTAGAAAAAAAATGCTGAATTGAAATATGAAATTTATAGCGATTATTAATGGTTATGTTAAAATGGAATTTTACGATTTATAATGATTGTTACTCATTATTTTAAAGGAGAACATAATTATTTGAGTGTTAATAGAAAAATTTCATAAAGAATTATTTTAAAATGGAACCAAACATCATAACCGTTACTATTGTGGAGGCGGCCAATCAAGTCTAGGTCTACGAGATTTTAAAAAGGATTTTGTTCACCAATCTAGTTTGTACAGGGTCCTTAAGAGAAGAAGGTCGCTGTTTGGTGCTAAAGAATTGTAATTTGTCATTTAAAATTTATTTAATTTAAGGTTTACTCCACGAACCAGTCTTAAATTATGAATTCACGCTCGCTTTCCCCCGTTATTACTACTTTCCTAATTAAAATAAACCAGTAAATAATGATAATCGCCGTCATTTCCCACTCCGTCGCTTTGTTAGGGGAAAATGTCGGCTGCAAGGCTCAATGTCCCGGTTGAGAACCGGCCACGTTCTACCGTCTGCCATTTTGTAGAATTTAGAAATCAGTGTAAAATAAGTATTAACCCTATATGGATAACTGTTACAAATTTCTAACCTTTCATATACACGCATTTATAACTTAACCCTACAGAAAATTCTGTCCATAGAGGGTTAAGAATGAAAATAATGTACAGTAAAGAAAAGTAAACAAAACTCAAAGGCGTTTCACGACAGTGTCCAAGAAATAATGGTGCAAAAATAATGGGTAATTTTTAATTTTTAGCAATATGTATGCAATATCTATGGTTGTTTACATTTCAAACTGTTTAAGTTTAGAGCACTTTCAGAAGATGATCATCATTTGTCGCTACGGTGCGGATTCGACACTCCAATTACATTAGAGCAGGCAGTGATTCCCAACCTTTTTTTGCTGCGACCCTAAACTGGCCACCAACAGGCACTCCCGACCCCTAAGCTTATGATAAAATTTAAATATGTATATAAATATAAATTGGATTAAGAAATAGTGAATATAGTGACCCTTCGCGACCCTACCTGAGGACCCCTGCGACCCTGATTTGGGTTACGACCCGAGGTTGGAAACCACTGCATTAGAGCATTAGCAACATGCTTTTGTGGAATGGATCCAGTAACCTCTGTTTCTTTGACGGAGTTCTGCCAGATTATTGAGCTTATCACAATACACAAATGTTTTAACGTACTCCCATAGGTAAAAATCCGAAGAGGTCAAGTGATTGAGGTGTCCATGCTAATCGGTCTATCCAACGCTGAGGAAAGGTTATGTCCAGAAAATTGCAAACAACAACAACAGCGTAGTGGGAAGTCGCTCCATCTTGTTGAAAGATAAAATTTCTCATTTCGTCTCCAACAGCCCTTAAAATGTTTAGTGCCTCACGTACCAGTTCTGGATACTCACTTTTCAGTAATATCCTAAATATACGCGATTCTTCTGACGGTAGTGACAACAACTGTAGGGACTTTTTGGAAGGAAGTAAAATCAGTTTAGCGTGTAGGTTTACTGCAAATTCGGCAAACTCTACCATCTTTTCATTGCACGGATTAAGTGTAGCTACTTCTTACCACTTTCCACCACCAGCATAGTAAAGAAGGACTGTCATACCAATTATTTATAGTTTTTCTCTCATTGTCACCTAAACTTTAAAGAACTCTAAATCGAAAAATACCCTAAATAATTATCAGAAATTTCAAGCGAGAGGAATTTCAGAGTTCGTCCTTTGAAAGTTCTGTCCTTTATTTAAAATGCAATTATAAAATAAAAAATAAAATAGTTACCCAAATATATTAAAAAATGTCGAGTACGAACGTAACAAAAGTATAATTTACTAAACTAATTTAAAGTAATATCGTAATTATCGTGTTTTGTATAATAATTGGGTCACCTGAAGGTCAGGGACCCCAGCCTTCGTTAGTTAGCCTTATAAGGCTAACTAACGAAAATATCTCAACTTAACCTAACCAATCGGCAAGGGCGTACAGTTGACCTAACGATTGGTTAGGTTAAGTCGTGATATTTTCGTTAGTTAGCTTTATAAAGCTAACTAAAGAAGGCTGGGGGCCCTGATCTTCAGGTGATCCCAATAATTTGCAATTGTGTTTTAAAATTTTGAAATACACTAAGAAAGGAGACGCCATACCGAATGGTTAAATACAAACATTTTCTTCAAGGTTGGCTCTGCTTAATCACTTCTTTCACAATCGTCCTATTATCTTGGGCTGATCTAAGTGATGCTGTGATTTTTTTTAAATAATATCTCTATGTTTGTGTAATAAGTAAAATATGGGAGCAAGTGTAGTTTACGTCCCCTGACAAAAAAAGGGACACAAACTACACTAGGTCAAAGTTGGGGAACGTAAACTACACTAGGATCTTTAGGAAACATTTTTTAAATGAATCCATCAAATAAAACGTTAAAACTAACGAAAATATTACGACTTAACCTAACCAATCGTCAATATATATATATATATATATATATATATATATATATATATATATATATATATGGGATTGAACTCAGAATGGTCCCCTGAGGTTTTTTCATGATACACACAGACCGTGCATGGAACAAGAAACTCTTCTGGGAAAATTAAATCCACTATAGTCCGAATAAGTAATGGTAAATGACAAACACTATAGCACTATAGTAACAGCTAGCTGTAACCCCTAGATCCTGTCCCAAAGCTGGGTCCTATCTGCTTTGCAGATAGCTGGTGAGGGAAGCTATATTTTTGGGGCCTCTTTGCGAGTGACCCATTGTCCACGTCCGGCTAACATCATGAAAAAGAAAAAACTATAGTGTTTGTCATTTACCATTACTTATTCGGACTTTTGTGGATTTAATTTTCCCAGAAGAGTTCCTTGCTCCATGCACGGTCTGTGTGTGTCATATATATATATATATAATTGACGATTGGTTAGGTTAAGTCGTAATATTTTCGTTAGTTTTAATGTTTTATTTGAGTAGGTATACGCGGACAAAGTTGGGGAACGCAAACTACACTAGGATAATGTAGGGGAACGTAAACTACACTAGGATAATGTTGGGGAACGTAAATTACACTAGGCACCACAAGGGGACGCCAACTACACTTGCTCCAAAATATGAATTGTTCACTGATTATTATAGAGGGGTGTTAAAAAAAAACTCAACCCCTTTTCTTTCTATTTCGGGTTAAGTTACAATGATATATGCATTCTCCAATGGGTTGCATTTCTTTTTGAATACCCTGTCTTTAAAAATAAAATAAAATAGACTAAATTCTCAGTCCGATATTTTTTCTTTGTCAATTCTTTTCAAAATATACAATTTACAGTATACTAAGTTGTTCGATATTTTTTAAGTATACTTTATTAAGATTTCCTTTGAAGTTTCAAAGGACTTTTACAGAGAATTTTTTAAAATGTTGTTTCGATGTATATAGATATACATAATACTCTTTGTTAATCCTATTATCGGTGGTTCAAGGAAGAAATTTTAGGCCGTTATATTTTCCAACCACAAACCAATCCGCAAATCCACTGTAAACACGTTTAGACATGTTCAGTTTCCTTGCATTCCCCGTTAACTGCCTTCATGTAGCATCGACGGAGTGCCAGTGCCAGAAATGGGCGATATTTTTGAAGGTTCATCAATATTTACCTCGCTTTCGTTTCATTTCTTTACTTTCTACGTTGAGAACCAAGTTTTGTTGAATCAAGTATTTTAAATTCATTTTTTATGTTGAAAGTAATTTTCGTTTGAATTGAAAAAAGTACGTGTGTGATTGATCTGTTTTACGTCCTTCGTCCAATTGAGTTCACTTAGAAGCGTGTGTGTGTGTGTGTGTGTGTGTGTGTGTGTAATAAAGATTCTCATACCCATCAAGGAACCGTGATTGAAATAAGTTAAACTAAACTGGCAACCAGCAAGTCTTCAAACTTATTTATCAAAAGTCACCCATGAGACAAGAGTCAAATTTCCTCATTTAAAACGAAAAATAAGTTAATCCTCAAATCTGGATTTCTAATCAGGTTAGTGTTTTTTTTTAGTGTAAACCTAATTAGGCTATTAATTCGTGAATGTATAACCAAGAATACGTTTGTAATTCATGTTTATACTCTGTTTATTGCTCTATAGTCATGCTTCATTCCTTTCAAGTGTAAATTAATAAAAATGTTTAATGCAGAATTTACCTATTAAAAGTTTGAATTTCAACATTTCAGTAATTTAAATCTGAAATTATAATTTCCAAAGGCTAAACTATTTAAATATCGGAACAATCCAAGAATAAGCACCCCAAAGTCCCAATCCAAGAAAAAGCACCCCAGTTAGACCCCAATCCAAGAAACAGCACCCAGTTCGACCTCAATCCAAATTAAAGGATTTTAACATATAAAATTGGATTGCTCCCCAATTAAATAACTAAGACTAACTGAATGCCCGGTTAGGTCAATTGAATCGCCGATTAGGTCAACTGTACGCCCTTGACGATTGGTTAGGTAAAGTCGTGATATTTTCGTTAAAACTAACGAGTGCGTACGGTTGACCTAACCGGACATTCAATTAACCTAACCGGGCATTCAGTTGACCTAACCGGGCATTCAATTGACTGGGGGGCAACTCAGGAGCAATCCAAGAATAAGGACCCTCGTTCGACCCCAATCCAAAAAACAGCACCCTAAATTGATTTGAGGTGCTTATTCTTGGATTGCTCCTAAATATCTAATTAAAACTTCCTATTTATTTTCTTAATAAATGTGTAACTCTAAGAATAATAATTTAGAAACAGGAAAAATATGAATTAAAAAAGTATGTATCAAATTCACCAAATTAAAAATGCTTTGAAGAGAAATTTAATAAAATTAAATTGCTTTAAAAGTAAAATTATTTTGTTGAATAAAATGAAAGATTTTTTTTTTTTTTAAATGGGGTTCTCGTGAACAAATATTTTTTATGTAAATAAAAAAAATCCGCTCTCTGTTGATGTAATATAAATTACATCAAATGTTATAATGAACTTAATCTAGCCCGAGTCCTAACCCAACTTAATCTGAAACTTAAACCTTTGCGACTCGGTGGTGTAGTGGTTAGCGTCGCTGACCACGAATCCATCGGCCCCAGGATCTAGACCTAGTGAAGGCAGGCTGCGCGCAGCAAAACCCAGCTGTTCATCCTACCACACACTAAAAAAATTGGTTGGTAGATAAATGGGTACCCTGGGTAGCCTAGTGGTTAAGACGCTGGGCTGCTGACCGGGAGGACGTGAGATCGAGTCTGGGCGAGGACTTTGTAATTTCTGACCGCCCGTGGTGAGGCGTGGTTTGGATTCCACCTTAAATTCTAAGGTTAGGGTTGCCAGACGTCCGGCATTCTGCCGGACAGTCCCGCATTTGACCCAAAAATCTCTTTGTATTCAAAATGTCCGCAAAAAAATATTTTTTAAGCAAATTTTTTCTGGATGAATTGATTTAGAATTTTCTAGAATTATGTAGGATCCTGTAGAATTCTGTAGAGTAATGTTGAATGTTCTAGAACATCCTAGAAAATTACATAACGCTTATAAAATGTTGTGTTCGGCCACGAGTTGGCAGTTTTTGGCTGTAGTTATATTGTAAGCTTTGAATTAGTGTGAATCCTGCGATTGATTGACCATACAACTTGAGATTGTGTAATTCAAATAAAATCTTTAAGTATATCTACTTTTTATAGAAATCGTTCGGTGTAAATTGCTGCATTTGCGTGAAAGTTTTTGCGTGAAAGAGGAACACACACACACACACACACACACACACACACACACTTGATTTTATTTATAAGATTTAGAATATTTTTTGATGAATTATTTACAATCATGACTTGCAAGAATTTCGTTATACTTGAAGTCAGAAGATGAGTTAAAATTTTGAAGATTAAAGTTCAGAAAAATATTGACATATGTCATAATATAATTAGTAAAGCGATGTATACTACAATATTTAATATGCTATGATAATTTCAATATTATGTACGAAGGTCACTCAATATATTTTGCCCCACTTTTTTTTCTTTCCAAGTTTCCTTGTAAGTTCCAGGAATTTGTACACAAGTAGTTACGTACATTTTTTACAAGTTTTTTTTTTCCACATAGCTCCACCCTTTTCTATGGCTTTCTCCACCTCGAAACAAGGGCCTTTATTCCTTGCTGGTAAAAGTCCGCTGGGTTCCGTTGGAGCCACCTCTTACCCTCCTCAACAACCTCATCGTCACTCTGAAACTTTCTTCCACGAATAGCATCCTTCATTGGCCCAAACAAATGGAAGTCTGAAGGTGCCACATCCGAGCTGTATGGAGGGTGGGGTAACGCAGTCAAGCGCATTTTTGTGATGGCCTCTCTTGTTTGCAAACTGTTGTGTGGTGTTGCGTTATCGTGCAAAAGAAGGACTTCTTCCAGTTTTCTCTCCGGTCGAACTCGCTTTATACGTCTCTGGAGTCTCTGTAGGGTAGCAATATATGCCTCTGAGTTGATTGTTTGTCCTTTCTTCATAATGTCCACCAGAATCACCCCTTTCATGTCCCAGAAGATGGTGGCCACAACCTTTCCTGCGGAGGGAGCCATTTTGAACTTTTTCTTGCGTGGGGAGTCTGCGTAATGCCACTCCACGGTTTGGCGTTTTGTTTCAGGTTCAAAGTGGTGTACCCAAGTCTCATCCCCAGTCACAATTCGTGAAAGGAAGTCATCCCCTTCTGTCTCGTATCGAACCAACGACTCAGAAGCAATTTCTTTTCTTTGGGCTTTGTGATCTTCAGTCAGTTCGCGAGGAACAAACCGTGAACACACTTTTGAGTATCCCAGTTGCTGAATTATCATTCACACTTCCTTCACTAATTCCTAGCTCCAGTGATAGCTCCTTGTATGTGACTTGCCGATTTGATCGAATGATGCTGTTAGCACGTTGCACAGTGTGAGATGTCACAGCCGATGTCGGGCGACGCTGCGTGTCTAATCATCGAGGCTGGTTCTCCCTCTCTCCGATGATCTCACACGTTTAGACCAGTGTCCAACTGTGCTTCGATCAACAACAGTATCTCGTAAACGTTTTGTAGACGTTTGTGAATATTTCCAGCTGTTTCCTTCTCTGCGGTTAAGAACTCGATAACAGCTCTCTGTTTACGATGCACATCACTGTCAGACGCCATTTTCGAAACTGTCAACCATCGGTTTTATACAAGGGCGTTTAAAAGCGGTTTTATACAAGGAGGGGAGGTTCAAACCTGAAAAATCCAGTTATGTAAAGCGCAGAAAGTTCAAACTTACGGCCCAAAAGACATTTCAGCCCCATGGCCTATTATTTAACTAAGAAAAAAGGGGGGGCAAAATATATTGAGTGCCCTAGTATAATAATTTCAATATTATTCACGATGTTTAGACTAATTGTTAAGCATTATTTTAATAAAAAATTTCAAATTTTGTTTTTTGTAACCGTTGAAGAAATCTAGTTTCAGTTTGAAAAAAATCTGGTCTTAAAAAAACCCTCAAAAAAACTTTTGGCCCGCATGGGCATTTGAAAAATCTGGCAACCCTATCTAAGGTGGAGTGACAAGCTTGACCTTTGTCAGAATGAACAATTCAGGCGGAAGCAAAACCAAGGTTAATCAAACGTAAAACCTAACCTAAAATAATGAATCATAATTATATGATGTATAGATCCGACTAGTTAAGGCCGCCGCACACCGAAAGCCACGCTAGCCACGCCACGCACACCCGGCACGTGACTCAGCATCGCTCTAATGATTTTCAACGAAGAAACGCACACCGAAGGCCACCACCATGCGTCAGCCAGCCGCGCCACGTGACTCGCGTTCGCTCCCTGAGCGATATTCTGAGATGTGTCTTTGGCTGCGCATGCTCAGTTCGTCTTCGTAGTAGGTGGAGCTTATCCCTTCCTCACTGGCGGAAGTGGTTCAATCAGTCGCACTCATTCATTCATTCATTCCCCCATCCTTCCCGTTTCGCACCAATTTTGCAATGGAAGAGTTGATTGAAGAGGTCAGACAGTACCCATGCCTTTATGACATGAGGAAAGAGTACAGGGACATATACAGAAAAGATAATTGTTGGAAGGAAATTGCTACCAAATTAGATCGGATGGATACTGGTGGCGTTGCCCGGCCACGTGTCTTTTGGTGTGAGGACCGCGTAGCGTGGCTTTCGGTGTGCGGCGGCCTTTATGGGTGTATTTGTTGCCTTCCCAACTGTCGTTCATCGATTTTTCGCGTTACGATAGGAAGCAGGCCCCTGTCCCATCGGATTAGCGATAGTAGATTAGTAGGTATATAAGTATATATATATATATATATATATATATATATATATATATATATATATAGGGCTATTCAAAATGATTCATCCGATTTCAACTGAGAATACGTCCGTACCTATCAACCGTGCATCAACTGGGCATACACCACATGAAAGAGGAAATCTTCGAGTTTTACAAGATCATCGCGAGAGGGCTCCAAAGTCACGCCGTGGCCTATCCTAGCAACAAACAGTCAGTGTGAAAATGGCGTCCGCACAGCAGAAAGCGTTTTGTGTGTTGCAGTTTTCGAGCTGGCCCCCTAGGTCGCCGGATCTTACACCGTGCGACTTCTTCCTTTGGGGGTACGTTAAGGATACTGTGTACGTGCCCCATTGCCCACATCTTTGGATGAGCTCCGAACTCGCATTGTTACTGCCGTAGAGTCAGTGACCACGGACATGCTGGAGCGAGTATGGGAGGAATTCGACTATCGTGTCGACGTTGCTCGTGTAACTAGGGGAAGTCACATAGAGCATTTATGAGGTGAGAGACAAAATTTGGACAGTTTTCTTTTGGTTGATGTATCACAAATCACTCTGTATTTGTAACATTAAAAAATATTCTCATTTGAAATCAGGTGAATCAGTTTGAATAGCCCTGTATATATATATATATATATATATGAATAGAAACGACATAAGTGTTAAGGAACGTTTCTGCACACGAGGAGGAGAGATAACGAACAATGAAAAATGAGGCGAACCGCCCAGGAATCGAACCCAGGGCCTTCCAATTGCCGGTCGGACGCTCTACCATTATGCTACGGACCTCACTCAATCACAAATCGAAATTCTCCCACATAGGGCAGAAACCAATGCCCTGAGAGGGCACCCTCGCAAATCGTGAATATGCGCATATAACTGCAATGACCGCGCAGTATATAAATGAATAGAAACGACATAAGTGTTAAGGAACGTTTCTGCACACGAGGAGGAGAGATAACGAACAATGAAAAATGAGGCGAACCGCCCAGGAATCGAACCAGGGCCTTCCAATTGCCGGTCGGACGCTCTACCATTATGCTACGGACCTCACTCAATCACAAATCGAAATTCTCCCACATAGGGCAGAAACCAATGCCCTGAGAGGGCACCCTCGCAAATCGTGAATATGCGCATATAACTGCAATGACCGCGCAGTATATAAATGAATAGAAACGACATAAGTGTTAAGGAACGTTTTCTGCACACGAGGAGGAGAGATAACGAACAATGAAAATGAGGCGAACCGCCCAGGAATCGAACCCAGGGCCTTCCATTGCCGGTCGGACGCTCTACCATTATGCTACGGACCTCACTCAATCACAAATCGAAATTCTCCCACATAGGGCAGAAACCAATGCCCTGAGAGGGCACCCTCGCAAATCGTGAATATGCGCATATAACTGCAATGACCGCGCAGTATATAAATGAATAGAAACGACATAAGTGTTAAGGAACGTTTCTGCACACGAGGAGGCGAGATAACGAACAATGAAAAATGAGGCGAACCGCCCAGGAATCGAACCAGGGCCTTCCAATTGCCGGTCGGACGCTCTACCATTATGCTACGGACCTCACTCAATCACAAATCGAAATCTCCCACATAGGGCAGAAACCAATGCCCTGAGAGGGCACCCTCGCAAATCGTGAATATGCGCATATAACTGCAATGACCGCGCAGTATATAAATGAATAGAAACGACATAAGTTTAAGGAACGTTTCTGCACACGAGGAGGAGAGATAACGAACAATGAAAAATGAGGCGAACCGCCCAGGAATCGAACCCAGGGCCTTCCAATTGCCGGTCGGACGCTCTACCATTATGCTACGGACCTCACTCAATCACAAATCGAAATTCTCCCACATAGGGCAGAAACCAATGCCCTGAGAGGGCACCCTCGCAAATCGTGAATATGCGCATAACTGCAATGACCGCGCAGTATATAAATGAATAGAAACGACATAAGTGTTTAAGGAACGTTTCTGCACACGAGGAGGAGAGATAACGAACAATGAAAATGAGGCGAACCGCCCAGGAATCGAACCCAGGGCCTTCCAATTGCCGGTCGGACGCTCTACCATTATGCCCTCTCAGGGCATTGGTTTCTGCCCTATGTGGGAGAATTTCGATTTGTGATTGAGTGAGGTCCGTAGCATAATGGTAGAGCGTCCGACCGGCAATTGGAAGGCCCTGGGTTCGATTCCTGGGCGGTTCGCCTCATTTTCATTGTTCGTTATCTCTCCTCCTCGTGTGCAGAAAAACGTTCCTTAACACTTATGTCGTTTCTATTCATTTATATACTGCGCGCGTCATTGCAGTTATATGCGCATATTCACGATTTGCGAGGGTGGCCCTCTCAGGGCATTGGTTTCTGCCCTATGTGGGAGAATTTCGATTTGTGATTGAGTGAGGTCCGTAGCATAATGGTAGAGCGTCCGACCGGCAATTGGAAGGCCCTGGGTTCGATTCCTGGGCGGTTCGCCTCATTTTTCATTGTTCGTTATCTCTCTCTCCTCGTGTGCAGAAACGTTCCTTAACACTTATGTCGTTTCTATTCATTTATATACTGCGCGGTCATTGCAGTTATATGCGCATATTCACGATTTGCGAGGGTGCCCTCTCAGGGCATTGGTTTCTGCCCTATGTGGGAGAATTTCGATTTGTGATTGAGTGAGGTCCGTAGCATAATGGTAGAGCGTCCGACCGGCAATTGGAAGGCCCTGGGTTCGATTCCTGGGCGGTTCGCCTCATTTTTCATTGTTCGTTATCTCTCCTCCTCGTGTGCAGAAACGTTCCTTAACACTTATGTCGTTTCTATTCATTTATATACTGCGTGGTCATTGCAGTTATATGCGCATATTCACGATTTGCGAGGGTGCCCTCTCAGGGCATTGGTTTCTGCCCTATGTGGGAGAATTTCGATTTGTGATTGAGTGAGGTCCGTAGCATAATGGTAGAGCGTCCGACCGGCAATTGGAAGGCCCTGGGTTCGATTCCTGGGCGGTTCGCCTCATTTTTCATTGTTCGTTATCTCTCCTCCTCGTGTGCAGAAACGTTCCTTAACACTTATGTCGTTTCTATTCATTTATATACTGCGCGGTCATTGCAGTTATATGCGCATATTCACGATTTGCGAGGGTGCCCTCTCAGGGCATTGGTTTCTGCCCTATGTGGGAGAATTTCGATTTGTGATTGAGTGAGGTCCGTAGCATAATGGTAGAGCGTCCGACCGGCAATTGGAAGGCCCTGGGTTCGATTCCTGGGCGGTTCGCCTCATTTTTCATTGTTCGTTATCTCTCCTCCTCGTGTGCAGAAACGTTCCTTAACACTTATGTCGTTTCTATTCATTTATATACTGCGCGGTCATTGCAGTTATATATGCATATATATATATATATATATATATATATATATATATATAAAATAGGATCAACACGGTAGCGAACATTTCTTAAGTTGTTTTCGTAGTCCAAACGTTTCGGCAACACACTTGCCATCTTCAGTGGAATCTAAATTAAAGGTACAAAGTAAAGTGTTAAAATTAAAAAAAAATAAAATAGCAATACAATTAAAATGACAGATGACCAGATAATATAAATTACAAAAATTAAAAGTACAAGATTTATCAAAACACTTACGAAGTAATACCAAGAGCAAGAGTACATACGTCGTCTGCCGCCCAGTATATGACTAAACAAACCAAAAAGCGTACAAGAATGAGTAATTATTGTGGTTGGTTTGCTTGGATATGGGGACATTACTTGGTTAAAATAAATTCATTTTAAAGGAAGAGATATTGTTATTTATTTTTAGTTTATTTCTACGTATAATGATTCTAAAATCCACAAGTGTGTAAGGTTAATGGCGTTTGCTAGAATTTCAAATTTATTTTTGAGGATCGGGTGGTCATGTTCAACATTATGATTTCTGATGGATGAACAAGGTGGATTAGCCAGGAGACGGTTTGTTCTGACGGGTAAGCCCAAATGTTGGGATAAACGCATCTAGAATTGAAGTTGCCTACTCCCAATATACATAGCCTTACAGCTATTGCACGTGTATTGATAAATAACATTTGGACAAATATTCTCTGGGAGTCTTTCTTTAATTTTAAAGAAATTTGAAATTTTCAAGGTATTAATAAGGGCAAATCGAAACTTAATTTCAGGATAATTTTTTTAAAAAATTACTTAATTCATTACGAATACATAAAGAAATATAACCATAATATGAAAGTGTAGTGTATATAAAACTTCTTTTTCTACTATAATAGGAGGGGATCTGCCACATAAGATGTTTGAGAATCTTTTCAGTTGTCTGTCTTGGGCAGAATACTTGTTATTTATAAGATATTGTGTTGTGACGGTAAATTTGCATGCCGAAATCTCTTGCAAGAATAAGAGCAGAAATTTTAGTTTTAAGATTTTCTTGTTCAGATCTCTAAAGCAAGGTGGTTTGGGTTATGGTTAATAATAAATAAATAAATTAAAATGTTTCAGATTGTTTATCGTTCGATCGATTTTTATTTTTGTGTTCTCACGAGAATGGTGTAAACCCGAACTGCCTTGTGACCGAGATTTATGGCCGGGTCGAACCGCGGCCCTAGACGCAAAGAGAAAGGAAAACAAGCTAGCCAGGTTCAGATGTAAAATGGTTTGTTTTTCCCTTCCCTTCGTGGCTAAACTGTTGTGAGACAGACTTCGAATCCACTTGTTAAATTGGACCATGACGTTGGTCATAAATTTGGGAAACTAAGTGGCTTCGAAGGAAGAACTCTATTTTAAGGACAAGAAGGAGCCTTGCTTGGGAGGGAGTGTCAATATCCAATCAAAGAACAATGATTCTGGGAACACCCAGTAAGGGAAGAGAACAGCTCCTTCTTTCCTTATGTATGGAGGAAATCTTTCGTAGGGACGACCTTATGTGCTGAAAATGTTTTCATAGGTCATTCAGAATATTGGAAGGCGGAATCCTTGGAATTTTAAGGTGTATTTTAGATTTTTAAGTCAGTTTATGTTCCAGTCCTCGACAGTTAACAATGGCTTGAAAGAATAACTCTTTAAAACTCTGTGGCGTGATTGAAAATTTCTAAGTGGAGTTAAAACTGTCTCACGATTGTACTTAAATTTTGAATTGCCTTCGTTTAGGCGAACTTGTGTATAAGAACTTTATCGTTAGCGACGAGAAAAAAGAACTTAGTTAGATCTGAACCCTTTACCACACTGTGCGTCGAATACGTAACGTTTCAGATACACGCATTTAGACTCAACCCTACGCAAAAAGTTCGGCGATAAAGGGTTAATTAATGTTAGCCGACAGACCAAGAATTTTGTGAAATTTCAATTAATTTAATTTTGTTCAAATTAAATGTTAAACTGTAAGTTTACGACCTGTTAGGTTTCCTCAAGGAAGAATCAATATCTTGGGTTGAAGTTGGTTCCAGTGGAAACCCTGTAAGTTAGTGTATGACCATTCCGTTATTTTGTGACGAAATCTAATTTATTTGACGGATTTTTTTTGTTTTTTGGGAAACAAATCTGCGGAACTCGCGCAGAACTGTCGAGAGTAACATAAATTAAAGGGTTGCGCACGACAATTGTCTAAGAAATTTAAACTCAAAATCCAAAGATAAAGAGTTGGAACATAATCTATAACTCCTTTGTAATAATGTTATAATGGCATTCATTTTATATATGTAAAACATACAACTGAAGTAATTAGCACCCATACCTGTAAAAGTTTTTCTATAAAGCGAGATATGGAATTTAGTGTTAAATCTCTTAAAATCGATACATCGAGAAATGGTATAACAAAATCTACTTTTTTACAAGTATACTTAATATTTTGATGGTATAAGACGGTATAAGACAGGCTATGGGCGTCGGCGAATAAGGCACATTGGCGGACGCAGCGTGGTGAGGAATCATAGGTAGCCACTAAAATTTATTTATATAATATATATATTATTTTCTAAATATAGAAACTTTGGATAATTCTTTTTACCTATATAGGCTACCCGTTGGCCCCTAAAGTTCACACTATTACGTCATTTATAATTGAAGGGTTTGTTCTTGGGGAACCGCAACTTAGTGAGGAATAAGAGGACGAGGAGATGATACATGTTTATTAACAGACGTTTCGGAAAATTCAAATTGCATCATCAGTTCCTCAATAAGTTGAGACATTCAAGAAATGAAGGTCGCAGTTGGTTTTTGTCCATTTTCACTGATGGTGGAATTGAATTTCCCGAAACGTTTGTTAATAAACATGTACCATCTCCTCGTCCTCTTATTCCTCAATATATATATATATATATATATATATATATATATATATATATAATGCGCCTCGGTGGTGTAGTGGTTAGCGTCGCTGACTACGAATCCATCGGCCCCAGGTTCGAGACCCGGTGACGGCAGTCGGCGCGCAGCAAAACCCAGCTGTTCATCCTTCCACACAATAAAGAAAATGGTTGGTAAATAAATGGGTACCCTAGGTGGCCTAGTGGTTAAGACGCTGTGTTAAGACGCTGGGCTGCTGGTGGGGCGTGGTTCGGATTCCACGTTAAACTGTAGGTCTAAGGTAGAATGAAAAGCCTGACCTTCGTCGGAATGAACAATTCGGGCGGAAACTAACCAAAGGTTATATAAAGAAATTGGTGGGTAAGGCTAAATGTTTACATTCAACCCACCCGTGCTGGCGGGCATATTGACGATCTCTGTCAATAAATAAGATGTGAATAATAAATTGTTTGTTTCATGATATTTGTTTATTTGAGTCTACCTTATTGTTTCCTTCATTTTCGAAAAAGTTTTGCGTGTAGAATTCTGAAAATTTTATGTCAGTTTGTCAATAGGATGAATTTATATGGATTTCAAATTTGTGATTGTACAATGTATATTTTGGAAGTTATTTGCACTTTAAATCTCGGGACGGTTTTTTTCGGGGGTAGGGAGCCACCCGATATATAACTTGCAACCTTTCAGATGTTCCGTACGATGATTCCTCATTTCACGGAGGTCAGGTTTATTATTGCCTATAGACTAAATAATTTTTAACGTAAAATAAATGTCGGTTTCTAAACTTCATAATTATACTATGTATATGTCGGTGGCCTCTAAAATTCACATGTATATATATTATTTTATATGTATAAAAACTTTGAATAAGTTTATTTATATATCCGGTGACGCCTACAATTCAAAAATGGTGGCCCCGTAAAACTGCATAAATGGTGGTCCTTAAAGTTCATACTATTACATCATAATTTATAAAAAACGAGTAATTTATATTTATTATTTTCTGAGTATATTTATGTAAAATAATATTTAATGTAAAAATTTGATTTTACCCTATCTTTCTTTTGGTTATTAAAAAGCCATTAACGGATTAAACACACTAATGGAGCCCTTGGGGATTAAAAAGGATTAATTATTTTTACTTCTGAGAGTGCCACCCTTTACTCCCCTCTTTTAATCTCAGTGTCACTCCCCTCAATGCCACTCCTACCCCCACACTGGCAATTTTCACCCATACTACTGGCTGCACCACCACTTCACCCACGGGTGGGTATACTAAGTTAACCTTGAAATCGGGTTAGCTGAGATCATGGACCGCCCCTCACTCACAGGCAACCAAGTGAGTACTGTATTTATTATATGCGACACTTGCATATACAGTTATACAGGGTGTGCCAGAATGACGTAGCCCACAATTTTTTATTTGGATATCAATATTTTTTATTTTATTTTGGGGTCGATTCTGTTCATTCTTGGCTTAAATAAAAGAGAAAGGGTCCCTGCTTTGTTCCCAACAAAAACCATTTCATTCCCATGAAGAAGAGGGTGGAAACTATCAATAGCTTATGACGTGCTCCAAGCACCCCGGGTCTGGATGACAGAGGCGACGCGGACACTAAAGTTCTCAGATACTCTGGCAAGAATCTCTGCTGGCATGCGTCTTATCTACCTTCTAATTTTGATCCTCAGCTCGTCCATTGTCTGAGGATTGTTCTCGTAGACTTTCGCTTTGAGATATTTCCAGAGAAAAAAGTTAGAGGTAAAAATCAGAGGAGTGTGGTGGTCATGGATTTTCAGATTTTCAGTACGTGGTGAGATCAGTCGAGCTCCTGGAGAATGTTGTCTCAGGAATTCCAAGGCAACGTTTGATGTGTGACGGGGGGGGGGGGGGTGCACCTTCACTATTCATATTCATGCCTCACTTCTTCCTCAGTAGTGGAAGAAATTTCCTTCTCAATATGTACACGTATCTAGTTGTGTTGACAATGACATTTTGTCCCGCTTCATTTCCGAAGATACCATCACGTCCAATAGCACACTAAACTATCACTTTCTCAAAGGAAAATGGTAGTGCTACATGTTCATGTGGTTGCTGGACTGCCCCAAATCGCATGTTCTGCTCGTTGCATAACAACGAAGATGAAAATGATCCTCGTTGCTGAAGGAAGCATGGTCCAAAAACTCCAGTTCATTTCAATCCTCTGGGAAATACTGACACAAAATTCATATATCTCGCTTTTATTTCTTTAAGTTTCACTTTGCAAAATTTGTATCTTGTACGGATAAATTTGTAGAGCTTGGTTTACGATCATTGTTCCCTGTGGGACATTAAATTGGCCGACACGATGAGAATTCTGGTCAATAAAACTTTTTGATGGCTTCTTTGTACATATTATTTGAAAATAGGGAGAAAATATTCATTTTAAAAGTTGTACATCATTGTGATACACCCTGTATTACACGACTCGGTTTCATAAAGTAAAAAAAAAAATAAACAAAATATTATTCAGCAATTTATTCAACATTTTTTTAGTGCTCAATAACTTCTCTCTGTTCTCATAAAGTAAAAAATGAAAATATTAAAAAATGAATTTAAATAAAAAAAAATTAAATAAAAATAGGAAATAAAATTTCCATGACCGAGAGACATATTTAAGAATGCGCAAATTCGGCTTCTCTTGTTGAAAAGTAAAATATATATATATATATATATATATATATAGTATACTGTATATCCCCCAAAATGTCCCTATTTCTAAATAAATGTTCTTTTCCAAATAAATGTTCTAAGCTCAAAAAAGGAACCTAGACACAAAGACAAATGCAATAGGTACGTAAAACATAGGAGTTTATTAACCTCAATATTCAACAACATGTTCAGTTTATTAACACTTTTTTCTTACATAATATTCAACCTCACACAAATGTTTGACATATTTTTTAGAAATAGCTCAGCTGGGATGTTGTTGATTACCTCATAGACTTTGGCCCCAAAAATATAGCTTCCCTCACCAGCTATCTGCAAAGCAGATAGGATCCAGCTTTGGGACAGGATCTAGGGGCTACAGCTACACCTAGCCTATTATCCAGAACCTCATATAAGCAGAAGACTCGTTGCATTCGCGTCGGATTAAATACATCAAAGGAAAAGGGGTAACTATTCTATTTTTAACCAAAAACCAAAACTTAAACCTCATCTGGCAAAATTGATCGTCCACTTTGCAAGGCACATAAAAGCATAAAAGGCACATCATGAAACGGACATGTTATGTGCCTTGAAAAGTGGCCGCTCAATTTTTCCAGGTGAGGTTTAAGTTTTGGTTTTTGGCTGAAAATACAATAGTTACCCCTTTTTCTTTGATGCATTCAATCCGACGCGAATGCAACGAGTCTTTTGCTTATATTGAGGTTCTGGGTATAGTAGGGCATGACTCCGGATTCCTGTGATCTTGGGAGCATTGCTTCAGTAAATTTGACCATGAGAAAAAGTAAATTTAGGTTTGGGTTTTGTTCATCCGCTAGACGTTATGCAATTTTTTTGCGTATACGTTCTTGTACAAACCAATTTTTTTAAATTACAAATTTAGTTATTTTAAGTTTAGTTGGTAATTCCATATTTAACAATTATTTTTATTTTTTGTTAAGCTTCAATGTTTTGATAATTAAAATTTTATTAAAACGTATATTTTTTTAATATAAAATTATCAGGATTGGACTATGTTCCATTGATCTCGGCCAGGTTTGATAAATTGGCCAGATAATTACTTGTGCGGTTTTAAGTAATCCACCATAACTCTAGAATTGAAAAGTTTAGTTAAGTTTAAACTTACTTTTACTTACTTTAACTTACCTACTTTTACTTACTCTTCTTACTTTTACTAAGTTTAAAGCACTTACTTTTACTTACTTTCATTGTACTATATTTACTTACTTTACTCACTTTTACCATACTATATTTACTAACTTTTACTTATTTTGTATTTTTTCAGGTAGTCAATAATCAATAATGGATCCTAATATTGATGAAGTTGGAGAGAAAAGTGAGGGTGTTAAAAGGGATTACTTTTGTGGTCAATGCAAGAACAAATATTCAAAGAAGCAAAACTGGGAGGAACATTTTAATTCCAAAAAAATATTTGTTACAATACAAGAGGTCCAGAGTTTGGGCCCACAGCTTAGATATTACAGTAAAGAAATACCAGGATGAAGTGCAGCAAAGAGATACGGCAAAGCAGTCATTTAGTTTGTTCACAAAATGTGCTAGTGCTAGACCTCAGAAAAATGAACCAACTTCATCAACTGCTAATCTAGAAAATGAAACTTTTTCACTAGATGTTTCACAGACTGAAGAAGTGCTTCTCCTCCACCTAAGAAACAAAAGGTAAGTGAGGAATCTGCGCATCAAACTAACAAAACTGCTTTAGAGGAATTTGAAAATTCCCAAATCCAGAAGACATTGAATGCAATTTTGCGCCTAACAAAAGAAACTCACCAAGCTGTTGTGGTTAATAAAGAGAAGAGTCAAAATATGCCTTCAAGTTCAAGTGTTGCATCCAAATCTAATAAAGCAAAAACCAACAAATTTGACATTTCCATAGCCCATTTAAGCAAGTGTAAATCAATACAAGAATCCTGAACAATGATTTGATCAAATCTACATTCAAATTGGTGGAAAAGAAGGATCTAGGGCATGCTGATGATTCATTTTCAGTACCAAGTGATATAATGGAAAACATTGCAAATAGAGACACTAATATGCCTGATGTAGATATAGCTGTTGAGGATGAAGATGATGATAATCAAGAAGATATTGATGATGCTTCTGATGATAAAATGTTTACATTATATTGCATAGCTTGCACAGACCCCAAAGCATGTGCTTCAGACGAACATTCTAACATAAAAGGTTACTTCAATGTTAAAGATTTAACCTATGTATGCAAACAAGAGAAAATCAAGAGAGATGGTTTAGAAATCTGAAAACCCACCTGAAGAGACATTTAATTAAACTTCAGCATCATCAAAGAGCTGCTGTTTATGAAGTGATGAAAACATCTTCTCGGAACACTACTAAACGCATAGAAGACTTATGTGGCAACATCTTATACTACATAATGAAAACAAACACTGCATGGGCTCTATATCCAGTACTTCTAGCTGTATTACTAGGTCAGGTTGTGAGGTTGGAAATTTTAATCATAGCACACATGCGTGCGAGACAATTTGTGAGCTATTAGATAATCAACTTAAAGAACAAACTGTAAAGTGGTTCTTAGAACAACTTCAGTAACAATAACAGCTGACATTGGAACAATTTTGGGATTAAGCATGCTAGTTGTATTAGTTATGAGTGAAGAAGATAGACTGTAAAACTTGCTGGGATAAATTTAGTACGCAGCAAATCAGGAGTTTATTTGGCCAATGAAATTTTTGATGTGTTGAAGTCTCCTAATCACTTCAAACTATCTGAAGAAGCAATTAAATCCAAGGTATCTGGAATGGTTGGAGATGGGGCTTTTTGTAAGGACAACGAGCCATTTAAAAAACGAAATGAAAAAGTTGTTTGGAGAAAATTTCAAATTTCGATGGGACTTAATGCATCTTGTGACAGAGCCCACGTTGATGCATTGAAGAAAATTTGTAAACTAAGTGAGCTTTTAGACTTTATTCAGAATCACTCTTCAAATCTGAGATCAGGCCTTGACTATACCAATATGGTTCTTGACAATATCATTGGTTTTAAGAGACCAAAACTCAAATCTGATACTCGCATGGTTAATTACGAATTTGATCAATTTGACAGATTTGTGGAAAATTGTGTTTTTGATCATCCACAAGAGAAAGAAATTAGTGCCAAGTTCTATGTATTGATTTCCTATGTAACAAAGATTATGTTGCAAGTAGCTCAAAAACCACAGTTAGTGCAGAATTTGTAGAAAATATATTTTATAAAGAAGGAGGGAAACTGTTATGTTAGAGTGATGGAAACAATTTCCAAATTAGCTAATGGAGGAAATGCAAATGATGTAGTTTCTGAATTTAAGCACGATACCACAGGGCAGCAAAAGGAACTAACAGCTGAGGATTACATCCTAAATGAAGTTTACAAATACATCAAGAAACGTTCTGATTACTACCAGGTTGCTGAAGTTGCTAGACCATCCGAACCAGATCTGAAAGTAGTTTTACAAAGACTCAGTGATAAATTGGCTGACAGAATATATAGAACAGCTGTGGAAAGGAATCACAGAGAGATTAAAGCATTTTGATAAAGATGGAATCAACTGCCTGGAGTGAAGCACCAGCTGAAGGGACATTCTCCATTCTTGGTTACATTGTTGAACACAAAGGATCCATTAAGCCATCTCATTTGACTAAGCTGTGCAGAATTGTGAAGGAGGGTCCAGCTCCAGGCACTAGATCTGCTGTAATGATCACACGAAAGCCATTGATCAGTGGCCAAGCATACATGGCGGTAAATTCACAACAAATGCCTACATGCAAGGTCTAACATCGTCCCACTGTTGCTGCTGCAATGAATAAATAAACTTAAGGTGAGTTATAAACTGTACATTATTGTATTATTATGTTTAGCTAAAACAATTTGTAATTGGTATGTCGTCAATTCAAGATTTACTATCATTAACCTATCTAGTGGTGTAAGGGGAAAAAAAGTAAATTCAGAGCTGTGCTCCAGTAAATTTTTTCAAATCTGGAGTCATGTAGTAGGGTAGGTGTAGCTGTAACCCCCTAAAGCCTAGATCCTGTCCCAAAGCTGGATCCTATCTGCTTTGCAGATAGCTGGTGAGGGAAGTTATATTTTTGGGGCCTCTTTGCGAGTGACTCGTTGCCCACATTGGGCTAACATCATGAAAAAGAAAAAACTATAGTGTTTGTCATTTACCATTACTTATTCGGACTATAGTGGATTTAATTTGCCCAGAAGCGTTCCTTGTTCCATGCACGGTCTGTGTGTATCATGAAAAAACCTCAGGGGACCATTCTGAGTTCAATCCCATATATATATCTATATATATATATATATATAGTATATATAGTGTGTGTGTGTATATATATTATATATATATATATATATATATATATATATATATATATATATAATTGATAAAGGTGTGTTGTTGGTGGCGTTTTGGGTAACGCCAATTCGATGGCGGGGGTTCGGATCCACTGGCCTTGGGATATCTGAGTTGCCCTTTATATTTACTCGAGCATCAGGATGGCATCGATGCTTGGGTTGGTAAGCCGCTTAAGGGGATGAATAATGAATGATTCGACTCACATAACACTATTATGGTAACTAATGAGGGTAAATGAACCGGACTAACAGAACGGGCTTATGCAAATAGCATAGGTTAGCAGTCAGTAAGAAAATCGTCCAAGGTGCGGCTCGACTCGGCCTTTTATGCAGTCGAGTCTCGCGCGCATGCGCATTGGACCCAATCTTTGAGGGCTTGGCATTCTTCGCATCGTGCGCACCAGAAGCAAGCTATACGCCCCCTCCGGGAAACGTTCTTATTCTATGACATATATATATATAACCGTGGTTAACCTTGTTTTGCTTCCGGCCGAATTGTTCATTCTGACGAAGGTCACGCTTGTCACTCTACCTTAGACCTACAGTTTAACGTGGAATTCGAACCACACCCCACCAGCAGCTCAGCATCTTAACCACTAGGCTACTCAGGGTACCCATTTATCTACCAACCACTTTCTTTATTGTGTGGAAGGATGAGCAGCTGGGTTTTGCTGCGCGCCGCCTACCGTCACTGGGTCTCGAGGCCGATGGATGCGTAGTCAGCGACTCTAGCCACTAAACCACCGAGGCGCATATATATATATATATATATATATCTACATTATAATAATAGCCCAGTTTTGTTTGTTTGTTTGTTTGTCTGTCTGTTTGTTGCAGAATTGTGTCACGCTTTCAGAAATTGTGAGAAAAAAAAAATTCAGAAATTGTATTACGGGCGGCAATGTGAAGCTCAACATTTTCATGACTGTGTTCTTGTCTGTAGTTTAGCAATGGGGGAAGGGTGGAGGTGGGGGTAATCGGGGATGGGTGTGGTAATGGGGAGGGGTGGGGGTAATGGGGGAGGGTGTTAGCCCCCAAGTTGTATGAATGGGGGTGAGGAGGTTTTGGGAGATACCAGATTCAGAAATGTTGACACAATGTGAAGCTCAAAATTTTCACGGCTGGGTTCTTTTTTTGTAGTTTAGCCTGTCTAACCGTCAGCGAAGCGGCGGGAACTGTACTAGGTTCACATTTTTATGATAAGGTTCACATTTTTATACAGATTGTTTGAGCTGCTATGTTATATCTATAAGCATATACACTTTATTAATAACATTTTGAAATTTTTTTACAGGTTTTGTATCAACTATGATACGTGTTAATTAAACTGATAGGATTCCAAATAAATTAAAAGCTTTTGGAATAAATTTTTAGAATAAGCTTGCTCTTCTCCTACGTTATCGTTCTCTTGCCAATCGTCTTCTTATTTCTGCAGCAGTCTCCATTTTCGTGGTTCATTTTTTTTTTGCCGTCATTCTTGACGGCACGGGTACACTAGTATATATATAAAATGTTACAATATTATACAAAATGTTTTCGATTTTAATCGACTTTATAGTGGATTTTTTATGATGGCTGGTCGGTTGTGAATGGTGTTTTCGGCTTTAAAGCAGTGCGTTCAGTCGTGAGATATTAAAAATGCAGCTTAACTTTCGAGGTATTCCCGCAATTTGGTTGTGTTCATCGGGCAAGGATGCTTTAGAGGAGTTTAGACGATCAGTTCTCGGACCAATGGAATACTAACGGATAGAATTAACATTTAAAATATGATAGATCAATGTATGGTTTCTTCTAGTATGTTAAACAATAATGAACGACCTACTGAGGTCTCGTTATAGATCATTGACCCTCTTTGTACTTCAGCGCCTCAAAAGTGGCACTGAAGGAAAAACAAAAGGTGCCATTAAAAAGTTAAATTTCTTAATCCTTTTTAATCCCTTTTAATCCCCCTAATAATAAACTTTTAATCCCCTAATGCAAAATAAAAAAAAATCACGCAAAGAATATCAATAACCGTATTAATCCAATGTACTTAAATGGCGAACCAACCATTTTCGAGTAGTGTCCATTCCCTCGTATAATTTATAAATTATAAATTCACTAACTTGAAGAAAAAATATAATATAAAATTCAATATGTTTACATTGAACCTGTTTAATAACAGGGACCCGAGTGAACCGAAAGATATTTGATGCTTCCTTTTGTCCTCGTAACTCCTCGTAACTCCTCGTAACTCCTCGTAACTCCTCGTAACATTCTTAAGTGTATCTGAAATATAATTTATTGAAATTTATATAATTTTTTTTCATTTTAGTCAGACCTTCGGTATGTTTAAACAACATAATTATATTTGTTTTCTTTAAATTATACTCCCTTTTCACATATACAGGGTGTTCCTAAATTATCTTTCCTATTTCCTTTAATTTACATAGGAAATAGGAAAGATAATTTAGGGACACCCTGTATTTTAAACAATTTATTAAGCAGGTATTTTAGAAGTAAGCTTTTCCAAAACAAGGAAATGTATTCTGGGGGGAAATAATGATACTTTTTACAATCTTATTATATAATTTAATTCAATATTCCAGAGTGATTTTTCATTTCTGTTAGAATCCAAAGTTAATAATTTGATTAAAACTCAATTTATTAGTAAATAAATAAAATTATTAAATAAATAAAATTATTAAATAAATAAAATTATTAAATAAATAAAAATTAATGAAAAAATAAAATAATGAATAAGCTCGAAGGAACGGAAAATATTTCCCAGCTTGGAAAGAAAAATAAGGTTTTATTTTACCCAAACAAAACTATGAAGAATAAATGAAAGAATAATTGCATTAAAAATAAAATTAAAAATAAAATACAAATTACGGAGAATAAATTAAGTTTAAATGGTTGAAAGATACGTTTAATTTTTATTTGTAACTTTTTTCGTCCGAACCTTTTATTAATTTTAAACAAATAATTTGTTTGGATTAAAGATTATCAAAGTACAGCTGTGTTGTTGATTGTAAAGTTCAGGTCACTTATTCGTTGTTCCTCCAACAGTTTCTTTTTTCCCGGTTAGGTCAATTGTACGCCCTTGACAATTGGTTAGGTAAGGTTAAGTCATAATTTTTTCGTTAAATATTCGTTAGTTTTAACGAAAATATAACGACTTAACATAATCAATTGTCAAGGGTGTACAGTTGACCTAACCGGGAAAGAAGAAATTGCGGGGGTATAACCAGAGGCGGATTAAGACACCTCGGGGCCCCGGGGCAATGAAGAATATGGGTGCAATTTTCTATAGCTTTTTATTAATAATACATCTACATGTACATTACATAGTACATTTACACGAATTATATGTACGGTGCTCAGGCTAATTGAGAAAGAAACTTAAAAGAACCTAAATACAGAGTATTTTGCCGTTTGCCAAAACCAAAGAGTATTAAAAAAATTTTACTTTAGGGCCTATAAAACATAAAATAAAACATGGAATCTGTCAGTTTGTGTACTCTGTTATATTTAATCAAAGTAGTTTGCAAAATCTCGAATTATATCATCGAAACTCAGTTGATTGGGGGGGAGGCCCCCCCCCCCCTCAAGCATGGGAGCCTGAGGCTTCAGCCTCAATAGCCTCAGTGATAATCCGCCACTGGGTATAACGAGAAAGTACCAATAAATTTAATTTAGCTTCCGTAATGACTGGATTGTTTAACCTCCTTCGCAACATCTCAGGTCATATAAAAGAGGGAACCTACAGCTTTACGTGGATCCGAACCACGGGTCGCTACATACTCCGGACGCAGAGAACGGTCTCCCACCCAACTAATATTCGACCCAATGTCGTTTAACTTCGCTGATCAACGCGAAGCAGTGTTACGACATTGGCTACGACGTAAACCCGTTTAACTCACTTATAAAATTATCGGATCACCTGAAGATCAGGGCCCCCAGCTTTCTTTAGTTAGCTTTATAAGGCTAACTAACGAAAATATCACGACCTAACCTAACCAATCGTCAAGGACGTACAGTTAGTTGGCCTAACGATTGGTTAGGTTAGGTCGTGATATTTTCGTTAGTTAGCCTTATAAGGCTAACTAAAGAAGGCTGGTGATCCAAAAATTCATAATACATTTAATATTTTCAATAATGTGAAAATATTACGACATTCTAATCCTCTTTCAGCTGTTAACTTCAGTTTCCTAAGGTCGCTTCTCCAAATTGGTTTATACTTTTTGTTTTTATAAATGAGAAAACTCAGTAATACGAAATGGGTGACGAATAAAGCATATTATTTTTTGCACAACATACGAAGCCCTCCTAGGAAGAAGTGGCTAAACGACAAAAGGAAAAAAAATGCCAGGAATTGCAGTTAAAGTTGTACCAATTTCAAAAGCGCCATAATTTTTTAACTTTTGAAAATATTGTCGAAATATCTTCAAAAGTTCAAAATTTATGACACTTTCAAATTTGCTACAATTATAACTGCTTCTTTTTTGGCGTTTTTTACCCTTGTCGCTTAACCACTTCTTCCTGAGAGGGCCTCATATGTAACAATAAAAAAAAAAAAAAAATACACAAGGGCAAACTAAATGAAACACTTATAATTTCATTTATTTACGATCTAAACACTACCTCTTTCACATGCTGTCAGCCAGAGTTAGAAAACAAATTCACTCGTAAACTTATCGTTCTGAAAAAAAACTTTCCTACATTCTTTCCGAACCAATAAGTTCATAACATTCACAAAAATATAATATACACAGCAGTCATACTGATTCTAAAAAAACCAATAAATTAAATACAAATTTTAAAATTATATACATTTACCAATTTTTTATTATCACGACCCACTGTATTGTAAATACATATTTTCGAAAGAAAGAGTATCAGATTCAAAGAGTAAATACAATATATTTTACTTTCTCTTCTTGGTCAGAAGTGAAATATGGAAGAAATGAAACATGGTCTAATTGGACAATTTATGTATGACGAAATTCCTAACTGAACATGGTCTCAATATAAGTTAGTGAAATATATATATATATGTGTGTGTGTGTGTGTGTGTGTGTGTGTGTGTGTGTGTGCATTTTAACTGCAAACAACACACAGTATAATTAATGTAAAAAACGACGCTTCTATAGAAGAACGTTCCGCACAAGATGAGGAGGGAGAACGAACAAATGAAAAATGAGGTAACCACCCTGGAATCGAACCCGGGATCTTCCGATTGCCGGTCAGATATGCTATCCACTACACCATGGGCCGGGTTCGATTCCCGGGTGGTTACCTCATTTTTCATTTGTTCGTTCTCCCTCCTCATCTTGTGCGGAACGTTCTTCTATACAAGCGTCGTTCTTTACATATATATATATATATATATATACAGTATATGTTGATTTTTATGAGTTCTTGTTTAATTACAAACTGTAATTTTTTTGTCTTTTTACAGCTGACTTTCTTTCGTCATATTTTAGTATCTTACGTTTGCTTTTTTTACTGGAGATGATCTCTACGACGCGACGGGTCGAAACGTTTAGAATAAATGACCAGGACTCTTAGTAACCCTGGTCTTCATATTCCTGATAAGAATTCGGTTCGCAAAGAACGATTCTATTCTATTATATATATATATATATATATATTATATATTATATATATATATATATATATATATATATATATATATATATATATTGGAAGGTTGAACTAATTGGATTTGGAATAAAATTAAATTTTGTTTTATTCCAGTGAATACTCCATTTCGTATAAATTTGACATGTAATCTTGCGATAATGAAAACAAAGCACTCAACCAGATCCGAGCGTACAGACCTTAAATACTATCAGAGTCAGTCATCGTTCCTAAAACCATAGATTATATTTAGCTAAAATCTCTTGTGAATAAAGCTAATATTCTTTCAGTTATAAAGGACTTGGAAACGCGGAACAACTTAAAGAGACGCTGTTTACTACCGTTTATCAGAGTTTGCGCTTTATATATATATATATATATATATATATATATATATATATATACAGGGTGTCCCGTAAGTCTGGACCCATAGGGAAAAATAATAAAATTACAAAATAGTCCAAAAATTTATTACATAATCTGTTCAAAGTGTCCGCCGTTGTGTCGCACACATAGTTGAAGACGCAATCTCCACTGCGACAGCACTTTCTGAATCACAGTCGCAGAAATTTCTTGACAGCCTCCACAATGCGTGCTTTAAGGTGGAAAATGTTCTGAAGTTTGACCTCGTACACTTTGGCTTTCAAGTGGCCCCACAAATAAAAATCATATAAAAAATAATAAAAAAATAATAATAATAAAATAATAATAATAACATAATAAAAAAATATATTATAAATCCCTATGGGTCCAGACTTACGGGACACCCTGTATATATATATATATATATATATATATATATATATATATATATATATATATATATATATATATATATATATATATGCCTTTGGTTAGCTTCCGCCCGAATTGTTCATTCTGACAAAGGTCAAGCTTTTCACTCCACCTTAGACCTACAGTTCAACGTGGAATCCGAACCACGCACCACCAGCAACCCAGCGTCTTAACCACTAGGCCACCCAAGGTACTCATTTATCTACCAACCACTTTCTTTATTGTGTGGAAAGATGAACAGCTTGGTTTTGCTGCGCGCCGGCTGCCGTTACCGGGTCTCGAACCCGAGGCCGATGGACTCGTAGTCAGCAACGCTAACACTACACCGCCGAGGCGCATCTACGTATATATATATATATATATACATATATATAATTTAACGAAATAGTAATGGAAAGACGCTTGAAAATATTTTTCACTTTACAGAAGTCTCGTCCTACTGGGGCGGGGCCTGTATATTTCTTACCAGTACGTATTCAGGCAGAGTTGGATTAGATTCCGTCAACTCCGCCATTAAATGTGATCTTGTCCCAGTCTTTAGTGACACAACGGTGGACCAAAACACTTACTTTCGCATCCTCTAAAAGACAAGACACAGATATGGACAGATCTTGGTTTCAGCAGGCCAGCGCAAGACCTCATGCAGTAAATTTTGTCTCAAACATTTTTGCAGGAAACTATTGTCCCGAGAGTCATGTCTCCCATGGTTCCATCTGTCACGTGAACTCGGTCACTATTACGCCTTCTTGTAAAGTACAGGGTCTTTAAAGCACATTTAAAGCTTTAAAAGCAGTGACTGAACGTGATATCCACTCCATTTGTACTAAAACGCTGTTTCAGCATTTGGTGATTTTGTGGTTGATTCGTTGAGATTTGGGTTTCTCCTTTCGTCACACTCCCCTGGATATCATCACGCCAATTTACAGGCCGTGCCCGTAAAACATTTTACAGGCCGTGCCCGTAAAACATTTTCCATCCTTCACTAATAATCGTGCCAAGTTCTATGAACGTAAATTAACCATCTGATTTTAAATTAGGTTTTTTTCAAAATACTGTATGCCAAGAATACACTTTGTATTAAAGAATAAGAGCAAAATAAGAGGCGACATCTTGCTTTGAGATGAAATGTATTTAATGTATCCACTAAAAAAAAACTAAGTTTCACAAAGGATTGTAAATATTTTTATAATATTTAAACGATTTTTGAAAAATGTAGAAATTCGAGGTTGAAATGTTTATCTATTTATATGCAACGCATTACATCAACGGGAAATTTGACGTTTCAGATTGCTTTTAAAATTAATGTTTTCAATCTGAAATTAATATTTTAAAATTGTTATCATATTTGGTGATTTTCTGGTTGATTGGTTGAGATTTGGGTAACATTCGATAAACATAGACGGGTTCCTCTTTCCCTCACATTCCCCCTGGATATCATTTGGTCAGAATGTATGGAATAGACTAAACCAGTGTTTCTCAAACTGGGGTACGGCGTATCCCCAGGGGTAAGCGAGGGAATCTTAACCCTTTAACGCCGAACGTTTTTGTAGGGTTAAGTCTAAAAGGGTGTATTTGAAACGGTACGTATTCGACCCAGTCGGCGTTAGAGGGTTAAGGGGTACACGAAGGGGTCCTGAAAATATAACCCTTTTAATTTTATATACGATTAAAAACGACCACGAGTCACACGGTCGTAAAGAAAGTAAAAATCGTCTATCTCTCTCGAAAATCCAGAAAATCTTGTGAAAGAATTCAAGGAGTACAGAAGAAGAAAAGGTTTGAGAACCACTGAACTAAACTAGCTATTGTTCAGAGTTAAATTTATCGTTTACCATATTACATCTTGAACAATCACTTCGAACACTCATTGTTCAACGAGTCTTTGCAAAGTTGACTCAGTTAATTCATCCATTCATTAGAAAGGAAACGAAATCAATATGGTTAAAAATGAATTATTTCTAATGATAGATTTTCATGTACAATAGCTATTGATCAGACAACGTTTAAAATGAAGTAACGCATAATAATAAATTAAAAGTAAACATTGTAAATTAACGTTTATATAAAATGTAGCTCCACAATTCTTAACCCAATTTTATAAATATTTACTTAAATTAAAATGTTTTACGATTTATTGATTTACTTCAGAACCATTCGCATGGTGCTCTATCTTTGCTATGTTATAAAGATTGGTGCATACATAGTGTATATAAAACCGTGGATTTATGTGAAATAAGTGCCAAATGCAACAAAAAATGTCAATAAACCCCATTTGAATGTACGTAGTCAGTATTATATAAAATGTATAAATACAACCTTGTTATTCTCATTACTGTTACATTACTGTCACATTACTGTCACAGCCCAGTAAAGCCTAAAGCTTAAGGGCCAAATTAAATAGAATAAATAGTCCAGCTTCACAATTATTTATGTCATTGTAAATTGTAAAACCAATCTATTTATTTTATTATTAATAAAGATTATTCAAAATCACAATCAAATCAATCACTTGTGGGAATGGTACCAGTTCACTGTAAAAACCTACTAAGTCTGAAGAAAGAAATGGCTAACGAAAACGCAAGGAAACGAAATGTATCATTATGTTACTTAACTAAGCAGACAAACTACAGTGCCCGCGAAAAGTATCCGATCACCCTTGAAATTTGTATTTTTTACATAAAAAACAATGTTTAAATGTATACTAACCTTATATTAGTATTTTGTCATCTGTCCTTTGGTTTGGATGACTTGTTCTAGACGTTTTGGCATGGATTTAATCAAGTTTTGACAAACTTCCACTGATATTTCCTTGCACCATACCTTTTTGATGGCCTCTTGTAATTTTTCGACTGAGCCAGTGTCGTGGCATTCAACCTTATTTTTTATTATTAGCCACAGATTTTCTATCGGATTGAGATCTGGACTATTACCAGGCCAATCCAAAATATCAAATTTATTGTCAGTAATCCATTTTGTCACTATTTTGGCCCTGTGACATGGTGCACCATCATGCATGTATGTTTTTGTCCTTTGGATTGCCATTGCCATTGGAAGTTTATCCTGTAGCATTGCTAAATACCGTGCACCATTCATAGTTGTGTTCTTCGGAAGAAAATATAAGTTTCCACGCCCATAGTAACCGAAACAACCCCAAACCATCACACTTGGAGGGTGTTTCATTGTCTTTAGGGTGTATTTAGGGTCCATCCTATTTGAGCCAATAGGCCGGCGAACCTTTTTTGGACAACTTCTGAATGTCAAAAATGTCGACTCATCGCTAAATAAAACCTTCTTCCAGTCATCAACAGTCCAATGAATGTATTTTTTACAAAATGCGACACGTTTTTTACGCATTTTTTCATTAATGAACGGTTTCTTAGCAGCATGGCGAGATGGTAATCCGAGTTCTTTTTGGAGCCGCTCCTGGATAGTTCGTTCAGAAACACCAGATAACAAATTATTCATATTAAATTTTATTTCTTTCGCAGTTATTGTTGGGTTTTTCAATACTAAACGTTTCATAAGTTTGTCTGTTCGCGAATTTGTTTTTCTCGGTCTGCCAGATCGTTTTTTAGGGACTGGCGTGGTTAGGCCACCATTGTTCTTAGCCCGTGAAACCCATAAATTAACGGTACTTTGGGATATGTTTAATTCCTTAGCTATCTGTCTCTGTGATTTCCCACATGCATGCAAAGCAACAATAGCACCTCGACAATCACTCTTAAGTTGTTTTTTAGCACACATTATATATAAATTTTATTTACACCACTTTCTGTAAAAAAAAAAAAAATATCAAGAAATTTACACAAACAGTGAAATCTGACAAATTTGAGACACAGCCACCCGCAACGAAGGCTACCAGAACACTAATTTGAGAATGCGTTGGATAGCTCTCATATCAGCGAGCAACCTCAAAGTTACCAGATGTCGCTAGAACAAATAGAAAGTGAATTACGTGTCTCTGAATATCAAGGGAAAATATTGTATTTTCTTGAGTGATCGGATACTTTTCGCGGGCACTGTAAGTATTAATAAGTATGTTTTACCTATTTTTATTAGATATTTTGATGAATTAACAAGCAGAGCCTTCGGCTCCCTGCCCTACGGGCGGGGCTTGTGCTTCACAAACTCGCCTACGGCGAGGGCACGTTAGGGTTACCCCCTTTGGGGGAGGTCATTCTCCCTCTCCCCCAAAACACCCTTACCCCCCCTTTATTCAACTTGGGGCTAACCCCCACCCCCTCGTTGCATAACCCCCACCCCCTCTCCCCATTTCTGAATTTTTTTTTCAGAAATGAAGGTGTTTTTATATATGTTTAACCCTGGAATGCATAGCAGGGTTCAGTTGGACCCCGCTATGCACGATGATTTGATTCGCCTATGCAGTCTAGGGTTAAGGAAACAAAATGTAGTATTTACTAGTTCCTTTAGTTCAACAGAATCACAATACAAAATACTATGATGTTATTTCTTAAATAGTTTACGCAGATTTCTAAGTTTTTATTAGACAAAATATTGTACACTACAAGTTGTTGTTTTTTCAGTATAGCAAATTGAGAAGAAAGAAAAAAAACCACCTTTCCTCATATTTTTACCAGGACTGTAGCATATATACAGGGTGGGGCACGGGAATCAAGTGTTTTTTGAATAGCTAGTAATCGGCCATTAGGAATGGGAGGGGCGTGCGGTAGGTAGCATTCCATTCCTGGGTTCATAGCATTTAACTTTAACTAACACTCACCTTTATCTTTCAGGTGCCATCATGGAGCAGTGGACGTTAGAACACCGCATGTTCGCGTATGATCATTTTGTTAGGAGTGGCGAGTCAGTGACAGCAGTTCAGCGTGCGTTTCGCCGCAGATTCAACATTCATCGAAATGACTCTGTTCCCGCTCGTGACACAATCTTACGTTGGGTTAACAATCTTCGAACAGGAGGCTCAATAATGAAAACAAAACCGAAGGGGCCGCAACGCACTGTGCGTACTCCAGAGAACGTTGAAAGGGTCAGACAAGCGATGTTGCAAAGCCCAGGCCGCTCTGCTCGGAGACATTCAGCTGCACTCGGAATCAGCAATCGTACTGTTAGGCGGATTTTGCATGAAGAATTACATTTTCACCCATACAAGTTAGCGATGGTGCAGGAATTGAATGTAAACGATTGCCCCCAACGACTGAATTTTGCACAGGAAATGCTTGCACTTTATGAGCAGAATGAAAACATGATGGTGGTAATGAGTGATGAAGCCCATTTCCACCTTAATGGGGCCGTCAACAATCAAAACTGTCGGTATTGGGCTGCTGAAAATCCGCGACAACTCCATGAAAAACCGCTGCATAGCCTAAGGTTACAGTTTGGTGCGCGGTGGGAAAGTTTGGCGTCATCGGTCCCTATTTCTTCGAACAAAATGGGGTTACCGTTACCATAACATCTGGCGTTACATTGAGATGGTGAACACCTTTTTCATCCCTGAGTTACGAAGAAGGCGTATTGCTCGTCGACATTTGTGGTTTCAGCAAGATGGGCCACGCCACACACCGCCAGAGCGTCAATGGCTGTTCTTCGCCCCCTGTTTCCCAACCATCTCATTTCGAGATTTGGTGACATTGCATGGCCCCCTCGGTCCCCTGACTTGTCCACATGTGACTTCTTTCTATGGGGGTACCTCAAGTCACGTGTCTACGAGGACAAGCCCCGTACATTAGATGCATTGAAGGAAGCGATCCGTCAAAAATCATCCAAATCAACAGAGACCTGCTGGGAAGAGTGGAGGCCAATTTTCGTAAACGCCTTCAACAATGCGTCGACGGCCAAGGACATCATATGCCAGATATAATTTTCGGTACATGATTATTATGACATGAAATGCTATGTTCTTACGAATGTTGTTCTACCAATATATTTTCTTTAAAAATAAATATCATTTTCCTGATTATTCCAAAAACACTTGGTTCCCGTGCCCCACCCTATATATATATATATATATATATACAGAGAGAGAGAGAGAGAGAGAGAGAGAGAGAGAGAGAGAGGCCTTTATATATATACTTCAAAGTTTACTATGTTCAGGGTCGATCTGTGTTTGATCCCTCATAATCATAAACCTTTTTGGTGACATTCGTTTAGGAAAATGGCCTCAGTACACGAGGTATACTTGACCCCGATTCCTAGTAAACAAAATGGTTCTTTCTCCACAATGTTTGGAGCCACTGTGAAGGAGGTCTAATGACGAAGAAGAATATGCACACCAGCGGTATAAATAATTTTATTTACAGATTTACAGTTCACGTTTAATAAAAGGCAATTCATATTTACGTTTCTGTATTCAGTTCACTTGCGAGACTTTGATTTCTGTAAGTCGGCAAACGGCTTCATCGATCCGAATCCAAATTCCTTTCACGAGTCTTGAATTCTCAATACGCCAAAAAGAAAAGTACTTTATCATGCCACATATTAAAAGGTTTGACCTATCATTACTATATATACTGTATATAGTCACCGTAAACATTCTCTTAGATTTATAGATTGGTTAAATAAAGCTGATTAAGATATTGGTTAAATTTCTGCAGGGACTGAAATAAAACTATTAACAAATCATCATTGATCTGTTTGCTATTGCTATTAAGTTAAAGTTGGTGTGTGGTGTGTGTGTGTGTACACCTACTATTTACTTTTAATTCTTTGGTCCTGAGACATTTTTGATGACAAGATGACAAGGGCATGTCGTAAACTGATTTAACTATGAAATTAAAATTATTAAATGTAAATTAAAAATTACGTAAAAGAATTAAAAGATCGAAATAAAAATCACTAATTAGCGACATAGAAGGAGATTTGAACTGTACTGGATGGCTAGAGGCATTCCTTAAGGTACCTACCTACCTCAGTCCTTCACTGGAGTTTTTAACTAGACGTCGTGTTTGTATCAAAGTGTAAAATTGGTGAATTAAATTTATTAAGATTTAGTTTTAAGTGTCCCCTCTCTACAAAACTTTGTAATAAAATGTTCCCCTCTCGCTTTTCTCCCCTTTAATACTTTTGTTTAATTAAATAAACCCGTTAAAGAGTCAACCCTTTTTATCAGTTCCCCTCGTTTTTTTTCCCCTTCAAAATATCCCACACGCAGTGTTTCAAACTCGTCTACGGACTACTAAACTGCCGTTATACAGAAATCATAGAAAATAAAAGAGTGCAAATTGGCTAAAATAACGAAATTAAATAATATATAAAATAAATCATGACATTATTTGGTGGTATTAATTCTTAAATTATATTATCAAAACCGGATTATTCAAATATACGAGTAGTAGTAGTAGTAGTAGTAGTAGTAGAATTACCAGTAGAAGTACTAGTAGAATTAAGATATATCGTAATATTAAGTAGAAATGATATTGTTTCTAGGTTGGGAATAATGTTTGCATAAGTTTTCAGTGTAACTACTCACGTTCGTTAGCTTTGTAGTATTTGCAAACGGATTACATTGTTCATTTTTTTATAATAGTTTGAAACGGTGCATGCAGCTATCTTGAACGTAAAACTTGAGGATTTGGAAGTGAGAAGAGTTGACTTTTTGACGGGTTTATTTAATTAAGATATAACCTTGACGAGGAGAAAAGCGAATGAGAACATTATCTTACAATGTATCGTAGGGAAAGAGAGGGAGAGAAAGAGAGAGAGAAAGAAAGAGAAAAAGAGAGAGAGGAAGAGAGAGAGAGAGAGAGAGAGAGAGAGAGAGAGAGTTCAAACTGAGCTTAAACAAATTAATTTCACAAACCTTACATTCTGATAATATGCATCTACTATTTAAACCACCAATGGAGGGACTCCGGGACCCCTCTCTCAGGGATAGCGTAGGTGAGATGGGTTAGAGGTCGGCGGCGATGTTGAGCGGTGTGGAGTGCATTCCGGCACGAGTTTACGGTGCTGCAGTCTGCTGCCATACCCTCAAAACCGGTCACACCTGCTTCAACGCAGCCTAAGTGGTTCAATCGTGACATCGCTTCGGCTATCCGAAATAGGAAAGTAGCGTATAGGAGGGCGAAGGCCAATCGTTCCCACGAGAACACTGAAGCGTATGTCCGCCTGTGTAGGGAAGTGAAGGCGAAGGTTAGGCTAGCGAAACGTAACGAAGAACTACGGGTGGCATGCCTCTGCAAGGGGAACCCTAAGGAGTTCTTCAGTTATGTTAATAGTAGAAAGCCCATTAGAAGCATGATAGGTCCGTTAAAGGACGGAAGCGGCGTTTTGCGGACCTCCGACGCGGACATCGCTAATGTGCTTAATGAGTACTTTGCGGGAGTGTTCACCAGGGAGGATACCCGCGTCATCCCTGAGCCAGGCGTGAGGCACGAAGGTGCTGGCCTGGATAGTGTTAGATGTACCGCGACAGTCGTTGCCGATAGAATAGACAAACTGAGCGCGTTTAAGGCTCCTGGGCCAGACCAGTTTCTCCCCAGAGTGTTGCGAGAAGTGCGCGACCAGGTGGCTCCCTACCTGGCTACAGTCTTCAACAAATCGTTGGAGATGGGCCAGGTACCTGGTGACTGGAGGGAAGCCAACGTGACCCCTATCTTTAAGAAAGGGGATCACGAAAGTCCAGGGAACTATCGTCCCATTAGTCTCACTTCAGTTGTAGGTAAATTATTAGAAGGGATAATAGCTGATAGGATCGTTGACCATTTGGATTCCTACAAGCTGCTTGGGGACTCCCAACATGGGTTTAGACGGCATAGGTCGTGTCTCACCAACTTGCTCGAGTTTTTTCCACGTCATGTTGAGTGAGTACGATAAGAGTAGGGCGATTGATATACTTTATCTCGACTTTCAGAAAGCCTTTGATAAGGTACCTCACCGCCGGCTAATGGCGAAAGTGCGCGCGCTGGGTATCGGTAGGGAAATAGGTAGATGGATTGAAAACTGGCTGAGGAATAGGCGGCAGAGGGTGGTAATTAAAGGGGCTAGTTCGGGTTGGGCCTCGGTCACTAGTGGGGTTCCTCAGGGTTCCGTTTTGGGGCCACTGTTGTTTATCATTTACATAAATGATATCGACGGTGGCATCGTCAGTCGGATCGCCAAATTCGCTGATGACACCAAGCTTGGGGCCAATGTTGGGACGCCCGAAGCGATCGAGGAACTGCGTGCGGACCTAGGTAGGATAGGAGAGTGGTTCGAAAAATGGCAAATGCCGTTTAACTTGGGTAAATGCAAAGTGATGCACATTGGCTACGCCAATCCCAAGTCGGACTACTCGATGTTGGGTAGTAATATCGAGGTGACTGATTTAGAAAGGACTTGGGTGTGCTAATTAGCAGCGACCTTAAGTTTACGAAACAGTGTGTAGAGGTGGAAAAGAAAGCCCAGAAACTATTGGGTTATATCAGGAGGCAATTTCAGTTTCGGAACAAGGAGATTGTGCTCTCACTGTACAATTCCCTCGCAACAATGGTTGGAAGTTGGATTTGAAACGGTTTAGGACTAGTGTGTGTGGGAATTACTTTACGTATAAGATCTGTGAAACATGGAACAGGTTACCTTCGGAAGTTGTGAACAGTTCCTCTGTGGATCAGTTCAAGAAAAGGTTAGACCAAATCTTGCACACTATTTGAGTGTGTACAAAATTTTCCCTGGCACCCGTTGCCATTGGTACCTCCTCGGTATGGGCCGCAAGGCCTTTTGAGGTACTTCTTTTCCTTGTAACTCCTTGTAACTCTCTCCTTGCCAACTAGTCTTTTCTCTAACTCATTTCGTTTTACTAATTTTCGCTTGAGTAGTAATCAAATTAAAAATCAAAATAAATCAGATTAAAAATCAATTAAATTAAAACAAATTAAAATAATCAAATTAAAAATTCAAATTAAATAATCAAATAAAAAATCAAATTAAAATCGAATTAAAATTAAATAAAAAATAATCACATTAAAAATAATCAAATTAAATAATCAAATTAAAATAATCAAATTAAAAATCAAATTAAATTAAAGCAAATTAAAATAATCAATTAAAAATTCAAATTAAAAAATCAAATTAAAAATCGAATTAAAAATTAAATAAAAAATAATCACATTAAAAATCAAATTAAAATAATCAAATTAAAAATCAATTAAATTAAGCAAATTCAAATAATCAAATTAAAAATAATAAAATTCAAATTAAATAATGAAATTAAATAATCATAAATAATCAAAATAATCCAATTAAAAATGTTTATTACACAATACAATTCTAATTCCTTTCATTTTACTAATTTCAAATAGCAATAGGGGCCCTTGGCCCCTCCTTTCTACATAAAAACATAATATATTTTACATTCAATAGATTTAATTTCACATAATTTAATTATTTTATTAAAAAGTATTAAAAAAGTTTAAACTCTCCAATTTATTTTATATTTCAGATTTACTTTAACATAATCATCAAAATTAAAGTTAAAATTTTGAATTAAATTACTTAAAAATTTCTTCGCTTTTTAAAATCTTTATATTTTGTAGCTTAAAATTGTTTCACTTAAAATGTAATTTTAAATTTTATATTTTGCTCTTTTTTTTTTTAATATTTTAAATATATTTTGTAGTTCTAATATTTGAAATGATTCTTCGAAAAGGGGTTTCATAAGCGATCGAAACGTTGGATTATTGATAAGAAACTCTGTCTCTTACTTTTACCCAAAATTAAGACGTAATAGAAGGTGATATAATATTATTATTATTATCATTATTATTATTATTATTATTATTATTATTATTATCATTATTATTATTATTAATGAATATAAGGAAAATTCTTCTATCAAAGCGAACGTCCAATTTATTAATTGCATCTGCGAGCAATGTCATGGAGAACTCGATCAATGCTGTCTCGTATTTGGAATTTAAGAGAACTTTCTGGGGTGATGCAAATCTTTTTGGCCAAAGCTGTAGATTTACTGACACGTGCCTGATGATATCCCACACTTACCCGAGACATACGAGTATAGACCCTCCTGTATTACACCCCCCCCTCCCATGATTTACTCTCCCCTCATCCCTCGAATCTCTTACTGTGAAAGGTAATTAATTAACCCAAAATGAAATAAAGTTTCATTGTTTCTTTATTTACAATAATATAATTTCTAGTTATTGATATTTATTATTATAAAATTATTATAATTATTATAAATTATTATAAAATTATTAAAATTATTATAAATTATATTATAAAATTATTAAAAAATTTTATTAGCTTATTTACATGAAATCTCATCGGTGTTCTTCAATTTTCTTTCAAATAAGATTTTTTATTATTATTATTATTATTATTATTATTATTATTATTATTATTATTTGGAATGAATAAATGAATAATTTTTCATTTCTAAATTAAATGCAATTTTATAATTTTTGCGTCATATTAATTTTAATACGAAATAAATAATTGTGAAATTAGACTATTTATTTTATTTAATTTGGCTCTTAAGCTTCAGGCTTTACTGGGCTCTCAGATTAATTAAAGATGAAACGTCACTTCATAGATAGTTATGATTAATAATATGTAAGTCATGAATAAGAAGTATTAAGGCAAAACTTTACTATCCAGACAGTGTTCAGAGACCGAGTCAAACAGGTTGGTAATGCTGTATGTTAAATTAGGTTAGATTAGACTAGGTTAGGTTGATTAGGGTTGGTTATGGGATCACCTGAAGATCAGGGCCCCCCAGCCTTCTTTAGTTAGCCTTGTAGGGCTAACTAACGAAAATATCACGACTTAACCTAACCAATCGTCAAGGGCGTACAGTTGACCTAACGATTGGTTAGGTTAAGTCGTGATATTTTCGTTAGTTAACCTTATAAGGCTAACTGACGAAGGCTGTGGGCCCTGATCTTCAGGTGATCCGGTTGTGTTAGGTTGGTTAGGTTTGGTTAGGTTAGGTTAAGCTGGGTTAGGTTGGTTAGGTTTGGTTATGTTAGGTTAAGCTGGGTTAGGTTGGTTAGGTTTGATTATAAATGCAAAACTTCACTTTTACGTGGAGGTCGAAATGTGACCATAAAACCCACATTAATAGACAGAGTTTATTTCCATAACAGTTTCGATGTCCACTGGCATCCTCTTCGGGTGGATACAGAAAAATGAATGAACAAAAGTAAGGAAAAAATCCAGGAAAGGTAAAGAACATTCTAGAAGGCCAGAGACCATTAAGAAATTCACACCTAGGTTAGATCTCGTTCACCCGACACCGGAAGGGATTTTTTGACCAAGAATCTCATCAAAGGTTCAAGCTTATAAGTACATTCACACAAATTAAAATTATCTTCTTGTTCTATACATACAGATTCTCTAATTTTTCTTTTGACATAATTATTACATTTATAAAGTAACTTACTTGATTCCCAATCTATAGCATGATTATTATTTTGGCTGGCATGATAAAAAATTGCATTATTAGTGTTACAACATCTGAAGGCATATTTATACGAGTTTCAATATTTCTTCCAGTTTCTCCTACATATACTAAATCACATTTTTTACAGGGAATGCTTTAGACACCAGCCTTCTTCTGTTGTGCAAAGTTATTCATAACCAATTTACTTTTTACAGTAGACAATATTTGAACGCCAAATCAAACCTAAAATCTTTCGTCAAAGGTTTTATACTTTCTAAGCCGGAAATGTAAGCAAACTCAAATATTGTTTTTGGTTAACTAGGTTTGGTTATATTAGGTTAGTAATTACAGTAGGACTCTATGGACTCTCTCTCTCTCTGAACACCGACTGGATAGTAGAATTTTACCAGTATTAATTTCAAATACCTAAATTAACTAACAGTTGAAAATTAGACAATGAATTTTAATCATTGTGACGTCATTACGTCATTGTGAAAATATTTATTTTTTATTTATTTACATTTATAAATTTATTTACAAAATAAATATTATAATGTTACAATTTGTTATGTTACAATAATACACTAATACTATTAATACTGTCAATTGAACTATTTATTTTATATAATTTGTCCTTTAACCCTTTAAGGCCGGAATTTTTGGTAGGCTAAGCCGCTAAGTTATGAATGCGTGTATTTGAAACACTACCAATTTGTACCTGTCGTCCTGAAAGGGTTAATACATAACAAGTCACTTCAAATGATGATTAATGCACAACCTAACTAACAGTGGAAATACAAAGTAACCTTTGGTTAGCTTCCGCCCGAATTGTTCATTCTGACGAAGGTCAAGCCTTTCACTCCACCTTAGACCTACAGTTTAACGTGGAATCCGAACCACGCCCCACCAACAGTCCAGCGTCTTAACCACTAGGCCACCCAGGGTACCCATTTATCTACCAACCACTTTCTTTATTGTGTGGAAGGATGAACAGCTGAGTTTTGCTGCGCGCCGGCTGCCGTCAGCGGGTCTCAATCCCGGGCCGATGGATTCGTAGTCAGCGACGCTAACCACTACACCAATCTTAAGTTATTATTATAGATATGAAACAAATACAGACAAAGTCATTATTGAAGACATGACACCAATACAGTACAAAGAACTCAATGCAAGACAAGAGAAATGAACAAGTAATATAGTAATATAGACGCCAAATATGAACAAATAATAATGTACAATGTACATGTATATGGACCGCATTAGTAATGTTTGTACAAACATCGGATTTGTGGCCGCCATTATTTCTCTCTTCACGTCATTTCCATTGTCATTCACGAATGAAGGAAGCAATAACTGTTGAGAAAAAAAAATTATTTATTAATTTTGTTCAAACTTCAATATTTATGGTGTTGAATGAATGACAGAGACCAACTGTGGCTGAGCTTAAATAAAAGAGTATACCATTATATTGTCGTTGTGCCAAAAACATTTGTTTTCTATAACAAAAGAACATTCCATTTTCTTAAAATCAATTAGGACTGACTAAGTTAAAAATGTAGACTTTATAGGAGACTAAATTCTTTGTCATTTTCAGTGTAATTATATTTTATTACCTTTATGGCGATCCACATATATTATAAGAGTTTGGAAAAAGGATAAATGTCTTTCAGTATGCTGACTTATTAGATTAATTCTGTGTATATAGCCTACTTTTAGTGTATGTAATTGCCACATAAAAACTAGTGAATGGGAAAAATTACTTAAATCCTGTTTCAGTATTCTTTGCAAATAATAATAATAATAATAATAATAATATATATTATTATTATTATTATTATTATTATTATTTCATGGGCATAATTTCTTTCAAATTAGTTATACTGTGCAGTACTTTGCCAACACTACCCACCGGAAATGACTTTGGGTGTGAACTTCAAACAATACAACATTTTATATATATAATTATATATATAACGTAAAGAACGACGCTTGCAAAGCTGGGCACAAACCGTTAATCCGTTAATCGTTAATTAACGAAGTTAACTTTTTCGTTAACGATTTAACTTTTAAGTTAACTTTGAAAATCATTATCGGACTAATTAACTTCCGTTACATTTAACTTCCCTTAACTCAAGTCCGTTAACCCAAAAAATTCATAAATAAACGTTTAAAAGTTTCTATTATTTTCAGTGCTGAGCAGGTGCGCAATTAATCCGCCACTGTTAATAGTGATGAACGAATTTCCATTTCCGCAGTGCAAAATCAGGCGATATATTTGTTTCCGTCGCCACAATTTGTGTCTTACCAAATATGGTAGTTATTTATGGCATTGGTTTGAGCAAAACATGGTCGACTGTAAAATCAGGCGGAAAGATTTGCCTTTTGAGTTGAATGTTTCAACTTCTTTCAAGAAATATCACGAGCATTTTAAGGCACTTTCAATAATATATATGTAACAATTACAACAAATAACTACATTCGTTTCATTTACAGTCTGTCTCTTGCGCAACATGTTTGTGCTAGTGAATATTTAAAAATAATCGTTGTCAAGTAAGTCATGTATATTTATAATATGTCTGTGAGTACCTTATTAGTAGTCTCCTTGATACATTTCAAGAACCATAAGGGCCTCGTCTACTGCAGCGCCTTGGTCGACGCACTTTTGGCAGGCATCGACAAAAGGTTTGGGCCCCTCCTGGAGGATGACGAATGCCAGCTGGCTGCTGCCTTCCATCTCAGGTTTCGCCTCATCTGGTTGGACAAGTATGACAACACCAAGGTCGCCAGGGTGAGGAAAAGCATGGAGGGTACAGTCGAGGAGGCCATGAAGCAGCAGTCCAACGAAGTGGGCAGCAACAGTGGAGGCAGCAACAACGAGGAGGAGGAGGATGATGACTTCTTCAGTGCTGTCATCCAGACAAAAGAGAGCAGCAGAAGCCACAGGTCACTCAAGGGCAAGGCCCAGAACTTGGTCAAGACCTGGCTGGAGACCAACTCCAAGGACTTGCTGACAGATGCTGCCTTCTTGGGTGAGCAAGTGTTGGTGGACTTGTTCATCAAGTTCAACACAGCCATCCCCTCCAGTGCTGCAGTGGAGCGTTTGTTCTCTATGGGCAAGGACATCCTGAGGGCCAAGAGATCATCCCTGTCTGATGAAAACTTTGATATGCTAATTTTCATGAAGGGCAACATGCATCTCATGGACAAAATGGAGAACGAGAAGAGGAGGGAAAATTAAATTATATATATTGTGTTTTTCATTTTTTTTATAATAAAAGTTAACGTTAACGGTTTTATCGGTAACTTCCGTTACATGTTTAACGGATTAACGGTTAACGAAGTTAACTTTTTGGTTAACGGATTAGCGGTTAACGAAGTTAACTTTTTGGTTAACGGTGCCCACCACTGGACGCTTGTATAGAAGACATCCCGCGCAAGATGAGGAGGGAGAACGAACAATGAAAAAATGAGGTAACCACCCGGAATCGAACCCGGGATCTTCCGGTTACCTCATTTTTTCATTTGTTCGTTCTCCCTCCTCATCTTGCGCGGAATGTCTTCTATACAAGCGTCGTTCTTTACGTTAATTATACTGCGTGTTCTTTGCAGTTGAAAATGTATATATGTGCGACATGCGGGAGGTGCCCCCCTCGGGGCATTGGTTTCTGCGCGTATGTAGGAGAATTACGACTTCTGATCGAGTGAGGCCCATGGTGTAATGGTCATCATATCTGACCGGCAATCGGAAGATCCCGGGTTCGATTCCCGGGTGGTTACCTCATTTTTTCATTTGTTCGTTCTCCCTCCTCATCTTGCGCGGAATGTCTTCTATACAAGCGTCGTTCTTTTACGTTAATTATACTGCGTGTTCTTTGCAGTTGAAAATGTGTGTATATATATATATATATATATATATATATTTTCCAGATTAACATTTGGCTGGTGGGTAGGTTACGTGTAGTAAACATAAAACTGGCACTGCACCATCTTGGTTCCCTACATAGCATACGAAAAATGTTATTATAAGCAACAGAGAGTTTATTCATAGCACTTTTTGTATAGGTCCACCACAGATAGGATGTATACAATACAGTACAGTAATTTCTAAAAAGATAAGTTTTGACTGATTCTCTAAAACATATTAAATTTCCTTACTAGCATGTTACCCTGTACATACAGCATTTTGCGTTGCCTCTCATTATTTATCAAGCTCATTTCGTAGCTGGTGAGTCATTAATCACTTTAATCAAGAAATCTTAGAATACTTCATGCTGGAGTCTGCAGAATAGCTGTATGGAGACTAACCATTTGATTTTCAACATGACCATGACCTGGCTCCAGCTTATGCGGCTTGTGCAACATCTAAGTGGTTTGATGGTCATGAAACTGAAGTACTCCCATGACCAGCTAATCCTTGCGATCTTAATTCGATAGAAAATCTTTGGAATATTGCTGAGCAGAAGGTCTAAAAGCGTAAACCAAGAACATTTAGTGAACTGCAGAGGTGTTTGATGACACTGTGGCAATCGATAACTGCAGAAGAATGCAAGAGGTTTGTCTACTCGATGCCACGTCGATTAGAGGCCGTAATCAAGTCTAAGGGTGGACGAACTAAATACTGTACTAAGACGCAGAGTTAAAGTCTTTGATAAAGGTTTAATATACTGGCAGTACTCAATAAACATAATGAATGTTGTTGTTTTTTGTAACACCTGATAAGATATTTTAATATTTTGGCATGTCGCTATGCATTAACTTTTTACTATTTAATAAGCTTTTTTGCTATACAGTATTTTATTTTTACTTTTAAAACTGGTACACACGTACCTTTTAATCATAATGACGTCAGAGATACTCTATATTCCTCATAAAGGTGCCCATTTCAAAAGACGGTTAATGCCAGCGACCAGTTAAATGTACATATACTGTAATTACTTCGGAATTTTTTCCTATGCAGGAAGGAGAGGCCAAGGGCGAATGCTAGCAAAGGCGCTCCCACCCCCCACATAGAAGAAGAGAACCAAAATCAAGGTCCAAGGTTTTCGAAATGCTTGAACACTCTGCGTTTGAAAGATTCGAGGTCATAGACAGGGGGAAAGATGGAGTGAAGAAGATGTTCCAGAGTTGACCGGTTGAGTGGATGAAAGATTGAAAATACTGATTAATGACTAGTAACTAACAACTAATAACTCAATCATTAATTTTGGGGTTGTATATAGACCTCTTTCACAAGGAGTAGAATTAAACATTGAAATGTATAACATTTTAAGTAGCATCGTTACGCATAAAGAAACTTAAAGGTATTATCGAGGTCATGAACGCATTTAAAACGGTATTCTATTTTTTTGGTCTGGAGTTGTACGAGAAATTATACAAAATATATTTTAACATTTTAAAGTCATCCATCGAATTAAACGTTTAAAAGTCTCCTAAAAGAAGAAAGAATAAATCTCTCGCCCTTGGTCTGAATCCTATTACATTACTTTTAGAATCTATTCAAACCTATTGCTTCTGTTATTGGGTTAAAATAGTTGGACCTATTTCAGACTATCCGCTCTCGCAGTAAACAACATTATAATGTTTTCCTCTCTCTCTCTCTCTCTCTCTCTCTCTCTCTCATCTCTCTCTCCTCTACATTCATTATATATATATATTATATATATATATATGGTGACGTAATTCACGAAACCTGGAAATTGAAGCAATCATGCATCTTTGGGTTGCGTGACTTTATGATCATCCTGTATAAAATCTAATATACTATTTCAGAAATGAAGCCTTATATATATATATATATATATATATATATATATATATATATATATATATAATATTATATATATATATATATATATATATATATGTGACAGTTTTTTTTTGCGCACACTACAGGTCGCTACAATTGGTGTAGAACAATGTGGTTTTCACCATTCGATGCGTCTTTTTATTGTGCAGTGCCCATGCTAAAAAAAATTCCCGAACATAAATCCTGCCCCCCCCCTTTTAGGGTACAGTTCTTCCCATTTCTTCATTTTTAATCATAATTTTGGCACAAAATGGGGGAGGGGTGGGTAATAGGGGAGGGGTGGGGTTAATGGGGAAACTCAGAAAAATAGATGCGATATATATATGTAACCAAAAAAAAATTAAAGTAAATCCTTTCCAAGGTGCCAGCCCCCTTCCCCCCTTGGGGGTAATGGGGGAAGGGTGAGGTTAAATGGGGGAGAGGGGGTGGGGTTAATGGGGAAACTCACAAAAAAAATTGTGGGGAAGAGGGGTGGGGTAATGGGGAGGGGGTGGGGTTAATGGGGAAACTCAGAAAAAAAATTTGTGGGGTAAATGGGGGAGAGGGGTGGGGGGGGGGGGTATTGGGGGAGAGGGGTGGGGTAATGGGGGGGAAAAATGATAACCAACATCGATTCCGGTCAGGAAGTCATGCTTTATCACAACTAATGGAACACTATAACATATTATTGATGCACTCGAAACAATGAAACTATGATTTGGCGGGCCGCAAGGCCCCCAATTACTGTCGGTTCAGTTATTTTGGTCAATAAAACTATAGAAATGAACGCAGTCATGAAAATCTTAGGGCTTCAAATCCGAGCTCATTGTATTAAGATTTGTGAAGCTTTAGATTTTCATGGCTGCGTTCTTTTCTGTAGTTTTATTGAATGAATAATTGGTTTGCCAGTATTAAGATTTGTGAAGCTTTAGATTTTCATGGCTGCGTTCTTTTCTGTAGTTTTATTGAATGAATAATTGGTTTGCCAGTATTAAGATTTGTGAAGCTTTAGATTTTCATGGCTGCGTTCTTTTCTGTAGTTTTATTGAATGAATAATTGGTTTGCCAGTACTGGAAGGCCGCAGGCACCCCAATTACTGAGGCCCAAGGTGAGAGGAATAGGAATGATATCCAGATAAAGGGCTACTGATGTTCAAAATAAAATACGCCGTAGGCCCACAATTCAGCCGAAGCATCGCAGATCTAGCAAAATCGGCGCGTAGCGCCGACCTTTTGCTAGTGTCTGTCTATTTGCCCTTTTTTGTTTTGTTTATATACATTTATATACACTGTTTATTTTACACAATATACTTCTTAACAAAAGACCTTCATTTATAAAAATTTGCATATGTGGAATATTTGAGTGCAGTATTTTAATTCCTGCTCGACCAAATTATTCTCTCATTCTCATTCTGTGTGTGTGTGTGTGGTGTGTGTATATATATATATATATATATATATATATATATATATATATATAGTGGCTTCTAAAATTACATGGACCACCCCCAAATTTTTCTATACTGTGTATATATATATATATATATTACTTACTTTGTGTTACCTTGTGTGGGTTCGAAAGACAGTTCAGGATCAACCTGCGGTCGACCCCTCTGCAGCATCCCGCCTCATTTGTGGAATTTGATGAAGGAGGGAATTGCTGTCTGATCTCCTCCGCCCTCGTAGGCAGCCACGCATGGCTGTGTATATATAAGAGATGGGGAATCCATTTGAACTGATAAAACTGTTTTTTTTTTAACTGAAATCGGAAAAAATTGAAATCGAAACTGGAATTGAAATAAACTAAATCGAAAAATCGAAAACTGAAATCGAAATTGCTATTTTTGGTTAAATTTTAAAAATTAAAGATTTTTTTTTTGAAGAAATTAAGATATTTTGGATCTTTTCCGTTTGACACACATGGTTCGATTTTATTTTAAATTTCTACACAGACGTAGTTTTGCAAGCCGATTACGAAAATCAGAACCATTTTTTGGAGAAATTAATATTAAAAAAGTTACAACCCTTTAAAGTATTTTATTAGACCCGCCCTTCGTGCGGGTCGCTGGTAGCAAAAATTAACCAAACTATCACGACTTAACCTAACCACTCGTCAAGGGCGTACAATTAACCTAAAAAAAATAAAAAACAATAAATTTTTATTTATTTATTTATTAATACTATAAACACCCAGGAATGTCTGTCAGTCAGTCCGTCCCACTCAGTTTGTCAGTCGGTCACGCTGAGGAACGTTTGTCGGTCACGCTCAGGAACGTTTAGGTTAAGTCGTGATATTGTTTTTTATTTATTTTTTTAGGTTAATTGTACGCCCTTGACGATTGGTTAGGTTAAGTCGTGATAGTTTGGTTAATTTTTACTACCCGCGACCCGCACGAAGGGCGGGTCTTAGGCTAGTTGTAACTTTTTTATTATTAATTTCTCCAAAAAATGGTTCTGATTTTCGTAATCGGCATGCAAAACTACGTCTGTGTAGAAATTTAAAATAAAATCGAACCATGTGTGTCAAACGGAAAAGATCCGATATTTTTAATTTAAATTTACTAACACGAAACACAACTTGGTAAATAAAAAAAAAACAAAAAAAACATTCCGGTATTGAGACGCGATAGAAATGTTTTGATTTTATAGATACACTTTGTCTCATCCCGTAAGACTGAGATATCTCTGAAGATATTTCGAATTTAGAGATACAGAAAGGCAATTTATCAGCTTTTTCTTTATGGCTCTATCTTTTTAATAATATATTCGCTTCCCTCTTCATAAAGATGGATAGATATCACAGTAAAAAGAAAAAGTCACACCAAGGTGAGAAGTGGATTAGCACAAAAGTTAAAAAATCAGACAACTGTGTGTGACTTTAAGCAAGCAGCTTAATTTTTAAGTATCAGTTCATCTGAAGCTTTCTAAGGCGAAGGATTAATCTTACTGACGAAGAATAACCGCGCCTTATAGTATGATACGAAATCAAGTCAATAATAAAAGGCTTCATAAAGAATCTATAACTAAAAGATATGAATATTAAATATTTGAGTTTACTGCAACTAAGAAAATGTCGATATAAATTATAAACTGAAAGCAAAAAAATTAAATTGAAACATATTTTTTTTTACAAAAATTGGAATCGAAATCGAACTTTTATATATATATATATATATATATATATATATATATATATATATATACCAGTTTCCTATACCTTGTGTATATATATAAAATGGCCCATTGACGGTAGGCCCTATAATAAATGTAATTAGATTAATTAAACTAATTAATGATTGTTTGAGGCTTGGGGTCACCATTGATCTTTCGATCAATAAAAATTGATGTCATTAAAGGAGATTAATAAACTTCGTGGGTTTTGGTTTAATTAAACGAAACAAGAGATATAATTTTCACAGTCAATAACGTTATAATAATTGATCAATTGTTTAATGAGAAAAGTGCATACATTGCTAAGAATGACGTGAATTACAATAGGACAAATGCACAATGGTAAGTTAAATTATTAACAAAAGTAATACGCGACTGAGATGAATTTTTCCAATAAGTTAATGAATGATTACACTGCCCAACACCAATTTTGCTGATTTAATTCTAACACCTGTTTTTAGGTAACTTTGGTGTGCTGATTTAAAAAATCACCTTAGTTTTTGCCTATCACGTCAGGTTTTCGAGCAATCAAATACGGAGATATCGCATTTTGGCAGGGTTATGCCCAATTTTTTTTCTTTTCAAAAAATAAGTTTTTACATACTCAGAATCAGCATGGAAAAGTAAACAATTGTGCAGGGAGTGAACTTTAATATACAATGGTAATATTGATACATAAAGTGATTAAAGTGTTTAAATAAGCAAGATCATGACGTCACGCTCACACCTGGGGAAATCACAGATACCCAAGATTTTAATATGTTGTACATGACCTTTAGATTTAATGCACAGATTTGTATATTCCACAGATAAAATTTTAACAGCAAAACAGCTGTTAACACGTCTCAAAAATCATCAATTTTGATAAGTGCCCTTCATGGATCACCCAAATAGGCATATTGCATTGCACATTGCACGAAAACCTGATGTGATGAACAAAATCTAAGGTGATTTTTTGAAATCAGCACATCAATATTATCCAGAAACAGGTCTTAGAATTAAATCACCAGCAAAAACATATTTTTTTGTTGGGCAGTGTTATAGGCCAACAAGAGGTTTCCTTAAGAAAGCGCCTGGCATCCTGCACATTCCCAGTTTGACTGAGGGTCGAAACCTGCGACAGATTTCGACTCAAGATGCGATGTGACTTCATCTTGGTCGCAGCTAGGCCGATACACAAAGCAGGCCTTATGTGAAGTAGCAAAGGCGGCATCGATGGAATGGGCTTCTTGGAGAGAGAGAGCGCGCGCAATGTATGCATACATATATATCAGCGCGGCGTGCCGTGACCTTCGAACCTTTGCCATGGGCCTTTGCCTGGATCAGAAAATCAAGCAAATATAATTTTAAGGAACTTACTCTTAAACACCTCTCTTCTTATAATCTTCTTTCAGACCGTTAGTATGGGTTCCGCAAGGGACGCTCGACTGACGACCTTCTTGCATATCTCTCTGACTCTTAGTCATCCTCCTTCCGAGATCTCGGTGAAACCATTGCTTTTGCGCTAGACATATCAAAAGTTTTTGATAGAGTATGGCACAAATCTTTAATTTCCAAACTGCCCTCCTTCGGTTTCTATCCTTCTATCTGTGCCTTCATCTCTGATTTCCTTTCTGCCCACCTCTAGCTGCGGTTGTAGATGGCCACTGTTCTTCTCATAAAGCTATTAATAGTAGTGTTCCTCAGCGCTCTGATCCGTGACTCAATCTTTTCCTTTTATTTGTCAATGATCTATTAGGTCGCACTTCCTGTCTTATCCACTCCTATGCCGGTGATTCCACTCTCCACTTCTCCACCCGCTTCACAAAGCGTCCCTCTTAACAGTCACTCCATGCTTCGCGTAGGACGGCTATGATGCACCTGACCTCTGATTTTTCTACTATCTCTGACTGAGGCAGAGAAAATTTTGTGGCTTTCAATGCCTCAAAAACTAGGTTCCTCCATCTGTCTATTCGTCACAATCTTCCACACGACTGTCCTCTTACCTTCAACAGTACACAATCTTTCCGGAAAGATCACATGTACTCTCTTTCTAAAACAGCTTCTAAGAGGTTAGGTGTGCTGTACCGCCTACTCAATTTCTTCACTTCCACTCAGTTGCTGTCTCTGTACAGGGGTCTTATCCGCCTCTATATGGAGTACGTTTCTCAGGTGTGAGGTGGCTCAACCCACATAGCTCTACTTGACCCGGTGGATTTCGTCTCATCAATTTTCCACCTCTTACTGACTGTCTTCAATTCCTCCCTCTTCTCCGCAATGGTGCCTCACCCTCTTCACTATCGCTATTATAACGAACACTGCCCTTCTAAACACTAATTGCATGCCGCCTCCTCTAAGGAGAGCATGCAGTACCAGACTTTCGACACACTCATTCCTTTCCTGTCCAACTCTCTAATGTAGGGTTGTCTAACCTTTTTTGAGCCGTGCACCCCCTGACCAACTCATTTCAGCGTTTGCCCTATCACCTTCTGGAACCTTTCCAATGTCAAAAAAAGTGAATGGAAAAACCCTCAAAATATACTTGTAAAAAGTTCACCTTTATTTATTTTTCGAGGCCCAGCATTTCCGTTTTAGATGAAACACAAAAGCAGCAAGCAGTGGATAATAAGAACAAACAAATCGGAGACGGAAACGGAAAGCAAGGAAAAAAGTGTATCCAAAAACCCCTCAAGCACCCCTTGGAAATGTTCCGTGCACCTCCGGTTCAACAACCTTCCTTTTAGATGAGTTTCCGTGAGGCATGTAAAGTCTGCTCCGGCTTCTTGCATGAGTCCTTTCAGGTATAAAACTTTTTCTTGGGAATGATTTGACTTAAGGCCCTGAATGTTGGCTAGGATTATTTTTATTTTTCTCTACCGTTTTCGCATACAAGTGGTTCCGATTCGTTTTCCAATGGTGGTGCCGGTTTCGTTGCCTTGTGGTTCTCCGAGAATTTGCCTCTTTTTATCTTTGTCGGTACCTGTTGTCCCGATAACGCATGAAGTGTCTTTGTGCGTGCCTTCTGTCAAACTCTCGGATTCCTATACAGGGTGTTTATAAAGTCCCTATCTATTTCAGTGAAAACGTAGCAAAAAGGGTAAAATTCAATAACAATATAATAGAAGGCATACATTTAATGAATACCTTAAGCACATGATTCTGCATGAGCACCATCAGTATTTCTACAGAGTTCGAATCTGTCAGCAGCATTGCGGAACACATTTTGGAGCATGACGGGGGTTATTTTTGTAACTGCTGTTACGATACGGGCACGTAAATGTCCCAGCTCATTCAGATGGCATTTTAAACAACGTCGTCTTTCAACAAGATGGGGCACCTTATCATTACGCAAACATTGTTCGGGAGTACCCAAATGAACGATTTCCAAATCGGTGGATCGGACGTGGAGGCAACAGGCCCTGAGCGGCTCGATCTCCTGACCTAACGCCCTTGGATTTCTTTGCATGGGGCTTTATCAAATCAAACGTCTATCAAACGAGGGTTACAGATCTGCAAGATTTACGTGCTCGTACCGTAACAGCAGTTACAAAAATAGCCCCTGTCATGCTCCAAAATGTGTTCCGCAATGCTGCTGACAGATTCGAACTCTGTAGAGATACTGATGGTGCTCATGTAGAATCATATGCTTAAGTATTCATTAAATGTATGCCTTCTATTATACTGTTATTGAATTTTACCCTTTTTGCTACGTTTTCACTGAAATAGATAGGGACTTGATAAACACCCTGTATTTGTCAGCTGACTTTGTATTTGCTGGATAGTATTTAGCAGCTGAATTGTGTTGGCTACGTCTAAAAAATTGTACCTTTCTTTGATGTTCGTTTTTCCTGTTCACCCGTTACGTTCCTTTGAGGGTGGTGGTAACAGCATTTTTGTCCGTATTTGCACCTCCCATATCGTGCATAGGTGTGTGTGTGTGTGTATATATATATATATATATATATATATATATATATAGAGAGAGAGAGAGAGAGAGAGAGAGATCTGTAAAAATAAACTAGAAAAAGTTAAGTTAAATATGCATGTGTTGCAAGAAGACCGTGCAGCCTCTCACAGTTTGCAGTACACTAATCAGTGGAAGAGACAAAAAAGGGTTACAACTCCTTCCTTGGGCTTCGAGGAGCCCATGAAGATATAAATCCTATTGAACATCTCTTGGGGCACCTTGATCGCTAATCTGTATCAAAATTAAAGGAAATATTGAGTGTACCTTGGCGCAATTTGAACCACAGTGTCATTTAAAATCGCATCTCACCAATGCCACATCGTGTGCAAACCCTCATGAAGCCTATATATACACACTGTGTGTGTGTGTGTATATATATATATATATATATATGAAAATTCTTTCACGAAAGTAACACGTGCAAAATATTTTGATAAGCACCACTCTGTGTTTCCTTTCCTTCGTGGTTTTATTCATCACATATATATATATATATATATATATATATATATATTATATATATATATATATATATATATATATATATATATATATATATATATATATAAAGTGGAAGAGTTAAATGAGTTATCTTGAGCAATGTTTAGTATTCGTGAAAAGAAACGGTATGAAGAATATTTGTCATATAAAAGAGAAAAAATGAGGCTTGGTCCAAACCGAAAATTTACAAAAGAAGATGGCGTTGGAATATTCAAAATCATTTTTATGATTTCATAAAGTCATAAACTCGTTTGTCATAAATGTAAGAATGATTTTTGTTAAAAACGAATAGAATAGTTAGTGGTTAAAGGTGAATATCAGTAGGCACAATATTCAATAAAAGTTACAATTAGCTGAATAAAATGAAATCTGTGTGTTGGTGTGTGTATGTGTGGGTGTGGATGTGGCTAACTTACATTATCGCGATACTCTTTAAGATACATACAGACCTCATCGTGACATAAAAGCTCATTTAACTCAAGAATAAGCTAAAATTAAATGTTAAAAATACATAAAGAAGTAAAATTATATTTAAAGACAGGAGTGTACAAATAATTTTTGAAGATAATATTGTTTTATTACATCATATAAATGCCTTCAATACAGATTTTGAATGTGGGAAAAGTAAGATTATAAAAGTAAAGTTCATTTTAGTACATACATGCGTGTAATTCGTATCAAAATAGCAAGTTCTAGAACTAACAGACGTGGATGAAGCAGAACCAATTACAATTTTTGGGCAGTTAAAAGATTTTGTTTTTTTGTCGCTAGAATCCAAACCTTACTTGGGGCTTTGACTCTTACACTGTTATATACTATATTCGTTGCCTTCTTGTCCAGTTTTTTTCCTCGTTTAATTAGGTTTAGGCTTAGGACGATAATTAAAGTTTAGGAAATCTTTTCTCACGTTTGTATTATTGCTGTTTTTTTGCCCTTAGGTTGAAGTGAGGAAACATAAATTTATCTTATTCTGGATTGGACTGCGCCTTCTTCTTAAAGCAGGTTTGCTGAAATCAGTGTTTTAAGTGACTGAGAAACATGTTCTCGTAGGTATATTTATGCTCTTTCCTTGTAACTATGTTGAATTTTATTCATCACTCTATATTTGTTAGAAATTTCTCCTCGCGGTGAGGTTACTTAAGCGGTTAGAGCTATTTAAGTGGTTCATCCATTCTTTGAAGTTGTCTGAAGAGGAAGATAATAGACTGTCATTGCAGTTTCCGTTCTCTTTGCTGATGTTTCTCCCAATTGTTGTACTATTTTGACACTATTTTTCATTGCTGCAGCTTTGTCTCTAGGCCTAAGGTTATGTTGTTTCAGTAAATTTCATCAAATTGAAGCAAAAGTCCAATTCTTTAGAAAAGGCTGAGGTATCGGTGGTTAAACTTCATCAGTTTGCATGCACTAATCATATTTCTTCATAAGTTAAGTATTTCTTTGAATGGTATTCTCCGTACAGTTACTAAAGTTAGATAAAATTGGAGAACATTATTGTTTCCTAATAACTTGTATTCATTTGCAATGACAGAAATAGATGGAGAAATCTGTTGCTTTTAATATTATTAACAAAAGTTCGTAGGCTTTTGTGGACTGTTACTTTATAGATTCAATAGGTCCAGACATATATCTAAATTGCTATTAAGGGAAAATTCCTGCATCTTCTTTTCATTATTGTTTTGTTTACGCATTCCGGTTTTACCAACATTTGACGATGGTTTCATAAAGTTTAAGCAAATATCTGAATCATTTTAGGGAATTGGGTATTTAGGCCGGCTAAAGTTTTAGGGAAGTCTCTAATATCTCGTAATACTGGGTGAGAAATTGTCAAAATTAATGCAGAGTTTTGATTCGCTTTCCGAAGACACGAGACATTCATTTATCTCTCTCGTGTTGAAATTAGATTTATTCATACTTTTTCGTTTAGAGACATTTCCTTAGCAACCATCAAAATGCTTTGGAGATGCCGAGCTCCAGTTGAAATTTTTGTTGTAACAATTATCTTCCTGATTATTTTCTTTGCGAAGTACTCCTAAAAGATCAAGATAAGCATCTACATCTTCAAGTGATAATGGGCATCTCATCTTGCTTTTAGACTTCTCGTATTTATGTATTCTCGGTGAATACCTCTTCAAATCAATACACAGTTCTAAAGGTCGTCCTGAAGAAGTTGAAGAAAGACATTTTTATTTTTTCTTCATTTTTTTCTATTTGGACTTTTTCTTTTTGGATTTTGCTTTCCTACTCTTGATCTTTTTGAATTTTCTTGGTTTGCTTTTTTTTACTTCTGAATTTTCAGAAGAGGAACAACCTGGTAATTCGTCAGTCATTTCAGCAGATAAAAAATTTCCGTATTTTTTACATCGCTTTTTCTTTTCCATCCACTCGCCAACTGGGATTTAATTGAAAAACAATTATCACATCTGTTTTATATAAACGATATAAATTTTTTAACAAAGCTCACTGCGAGATAGTCTCTAAATAAAGTGCCCGGCAAAAGGAGTGTCTATAAATTAGCAGTGAAAATTTATATGAAAATTAAAATTTATATAAAAATAGAACATTTTCGTTCGGGTGATAAGTGCAAATTTTTACAAAAAATGTTCTTTTTAGGGATTATTTTTGTTTCAGTCATAAAACCATTTCACTGCAGTAAGCAGAAGCAAACAATATATATATATATATATATATATTATATATATATATATATATAAGATTTTTTAAGCCAGTGAAACTAACATCTATTTAAAACTCACGAGCCATTTACATTTTGAGTGTAGCTTCAAAAATTTGGTCTCACTGGTTTTCCATGTGAAGCTCATATTTTTCGAGGTTATATTCTCTATCTATAAATAAAAAAAAAACTTTGCGCGGTTTTGAGCGGAGTTGAGCGGAGTAACAAATATCTCTTTCGCTCAGTCGTCTGTTATGATTGGCTGACTCGCGTAAAGTGGGTGGAGCTAATGTCTCTCGTTCAGTCGCCCGTTAGGGTCGAATCTATCAAGATGAGCGGCGTTAAAGATCACGAAGTGATCACAAGCCTCACCCGTAGGGTAGGTAGCCGAAGGCGCGGCTTGTTTTATTAATTTATGGACTGACTGGCTTTTATCGATTTCACAAATGAGTATGAAATTTTGTACAAGCGTAGTTTGACTAGATATGGGTAGGCTTTGGTTTAAGTGCCAAGTGTCGCTCGTTTAGACATGAAAGAACTACTGTCACCACAATGTCGCTTCACAGATTTTAAACAATCAAATCAAACTCTAATCTAAATGCCGAAAAAGTATAGTTTCATGGAAATGGTTGGGAGCAGTGGCATAGCAAAAATATATTGTATACAACAGCGTAGCCAGCAATTTCTAATGGGTGTTACACATGAACTATTATTCAACAAATTTTCAGTTATATATCTACACTATGGTGCTGAATATATTCATTTTAAATTAGCATATGGGTTAAAAGAAAAGACTACACATGTGTGTGTTGGACAACTAATACTTTGTCGTGTATTGATCAGTTTTTAATTCCTGTTATTTTGTAATGTATTTTATATTTATTAAAATCACACAAAACTAATGATTATTTGTAATTAATTACACTCGGCTTCAATTACAATTGTAACTTCTGTCCTCTGCACCTAATTATCGTCGTGATAAAATACGCAGTGAAATTATAGGTTTGAAAATCATACGCGAAAGTTACACCCAAAAATCTCAGACAGTACACTGAAAGACTACCTTAAGGCTTATGTAGACCTACTGACAACTCGGTAAATCAGAGACCAATTAGATTTATTTTCATAATGTTATAGACACACGTCAATTTTTTATTGGCTCATGTCTTATGTTACAAATGGATTACTTATGCAATTCTGTAACTATGCAATTATAGAAACTATGCAATTATAGAAAGTCAGTAGCAACTATGCACTTAAATAAAATCAATAAAGTTTGCGAAATTCACCTCAAATCACATCACACTACGAGTACAACACAAATCTTACAATACCTATGCATATTTATTAGAAATTTGCACGCGATTTGCAAAATGTTTGTCTATTTATGTCGTTGAACGCCACTAATACCTTAAAATGGCTAATTTGCAAAATGTTTGTCTATTTATGTCGTTGAACGCCAGTAATACCTTAAAAGGGCTAACATAATGTTTCCAACGTTAACTAAGTAGTTTCTGCTATACTCTGTACTTATACGCGGTATGCAAACTAGCGTCTTCAAAGTTCACCCTGTAAATATCAAGCGCAAAACAAGTGCATACAAACCATGTGCATCTCTGAATTTATATCGCTTCGTCTAGTTCAGGGGTTCTGAACTGGTGGGTAATTACCCCAAAAGGGGTAAGGATATCCAGGGCGGTAATGGAAGCCATACATATTTTATTTAAGACTGTTGTTTAAAGACAATTGTATGATTATAAGCTACTTCTTTAACTGTTGGTTAATTTACGCGTCATTAGGGGTAACGGGGTGAGCGCCAATGCTTCAGGGGGGTAATGGAAGTAAGTGGGTTGAGAACCCCTGACTCTAGTTTCTAATTAAGTAATTCAAACTTAAAACTTAATTTTAAAAGTAATTGATCGCCATCGTAATGGACGGTGAATAAATGTTTGCTATTATTCTGTTATACTCCTAGGGTCCTTGGGGGTGGGAGTTCTAACCCCCAAGACCCCCCCCCACTGTGGCTACGCGAATGACTACATATATATATATATATATATATATAATGCAAAATAACGCACTGTCGCGACGAAGTATGAAGAAGGAAACCACTTTTCAGGAAGAAGTAAATTTTTATTTCTTAACACCAATACAGTTTCGGCTCCTCGCGAGCCCTTGTCAATTGGTCAATTTATTACCAATTGACAAGGGCTCGCGAGGAGCCGAAACTGTATTGGTGTTAAGAAATAAAAATTTACGTCTTCCGTTGTGAAGCTCAAAATTCTGGTGGATGTGGTATTTTGTTGTAAATTTACTGACTGAATGGATTTTCTCGACTTCACGAAATGCACAGAATTGTGGCGGAATTGCGTTAATTCGGTTCATTATAATCCTTGCTGGTGTACATAAACATGCTCACGACATTTCGTCAAGGTGACATTTTATCGACAAGGTTTTAGGGTTATATTAAGTTAGGTTAAGTTAAGTGAGCATACGTTAGGTTAAATTAAATATACAGTAAATGCGATGAGGAGGAGAAATACGTGATCCGAGAACTCCTTTTTTTATTTAATAGTGACTAGTACAGTTCCCGCCGCTTCGCTGACGGTTAGACAGGCTAAACTACAAAAAAAGAACCCAGCCGTGAAAATTTGAGCTTCACATTGTGTCAACATTTCTGAATCTGGTATCTCCCAAAAACCTCCTCACCCCCATTCATACAACTTGGGGGCTAACCCCCTCCCCCATTACCCCACCCCTCCCAATTACCCCACCCATCCCCCATATATATATATATGTATGTATGTATGTATTTATTTATTTATTCCAAAGCGATGCCAAATAAGCTCCGACCCATTAAGTAGTTAAAATTGCTACGTTACTCGAGTAGTTCTGAAAAAGGGGTTTATTTTTCTCTCCTTATTTCCAGTATTACGCCTATAATAACCTAACTACTGATTGGGCCGCAGCTTATACGGTACCAATTGAATAAATTAACTAAATGATTATAAGAGTGTAAAGATGTACTTTTTCATACCCAAAACCTGCTGTAACCGCACAATTCTGTCCATCCTTAAAGTCAGCATAATGGCATATTGGTGTAAAAATGTGGTTCATTCTACTTTCATTAGAAAAAGGGAACTATTATTTTCATGATTATTCACTTCTGGGAAAGAATGTAATTCATTTCTAGAATTAGTGAATAAACATGATTCATATCATTGGCAGCAGCACTGAATAGAAAGTACATATTTCATTTGTTTTTAATTCTGCTCCGCCAGATGGAATTGAAGAAACTGTTTGGCTTTGTCTTGCCCATGCATAGTCCGTCCGTCCATCCGTCACAAATCCTATAATACAGCTGTATCTAATCAGTCTACCCACTTATTATGATACGTAAATCATTTCATATAGAAGATTTTAAAAGGAAAATTTTTTTTAGGCAATTGAGAGTTTAACATCTACTCTTAAGTCCACGAGGCACTGCGATTTCAAGTGTAGCATCACAAATTTTGACCAATGAGCTTCCGTTGTGAAGCTCAAAATTCTGGTGGATGTGGTATTTTGTTGTAAATTTACTGACTGAATGGATTTTCTCGACTTCACAGAAATGCACAGAATTGTGGCGGAATTGCGTTAATTCGGTTCATTATAATCCTTGCTGGTGTACATAAACATGCTCACGACATTTCGTCAAGGTGACATTTTATCGACAAGGTTTTAGGGTTATATTAAGTTAGGTTAAGTTAAGTGAGCATACGTTAGGTTAAATTAAATATACAGTAAATGCGATGAGGAGGAGAAATACGTGATCCGAGAACTCCTTTTTTTATTTAATAGTGACTAGTACAGTTCCCGCCGCTTCGCTGACGGTTAGACAGGCTAAACTACAAAAAAAGAACCCAGCCGTGAAAATTTTGAGCTTCACATTGTGTCAACATTTCTGAATCTGGTATCTCCCAAAACCTCCTCACCCCCATTCATACAACTTGGGGGCTAACCCCCTCCCCCATTACCCCCACCCCTCCCAATTACCCCACCCATCCCCCATTACCCCACCCCCACCCTTCCCCCATTGCTAAACTACAGAAAAGAACACAGTCATGAAAATCTAACCCCCTCCCCCATTACCCCCACCCCTCCCCATTACCCCACCATCCCCCATTACCCCCACCCCCACCCTTCCCCATTGCTAAACTACAGAAAAGAACACAGTCATGAAAATCTTGAGCTTCACATTCCGCCCGTAATACAATTTCTGAATTTTTTTACAATTTCTGAATTTTTTTCTCACAATTTTTTCTCACAATTTCTGAAAGTGTGACGGACAGACGGACAGACAGACAGACGGACAGCTCTCTTATTATAATATATAGATTAATGTTTTACTGATATTTTCTATTCCTGATCGCCGGATTAAATCTATAGTTTTCTTTTGATAAGTTCAAGTTTGGAAGCGCTTTAATTAAAACAGACTCAACTTAATGTAATTATTTGAACTAAACACTATTTTTCTCTCATTTCAACTGAATGATTTTTATGTTGGATCGTGGAGGCGATGGCACCGGCCCGTCGCACCCACTCCATCTTTCGGGAAAAGTGGTGTTGAAGAACTCACGCACAAACAAACCTCAGTGTGGAGGCTGTAAAATGATAGATAGTTGAAGGTCTTCCAACTGGGGTGCTACTGTACAAAGAACTCGAGCGTGTCCAGGTACACTTGTACCATAATATTCTTTTCAGCAATGAAGAATGGGCCTGTCACCTTATCATGCATTAATCCACACCAAACATTGAAAAGAAAAAACTTGATATGTTATGCAACAACATACAAAACAAATCATTGCTGCGTCTTCTTTGGATTTCATGTAATTAAAGTTTATAATCGGGAGGGGACTTCGTGTATACACTATACACGATTCAAATTTGCACATCTGTCTCCACTGTTTGTAAAAGGGCACGTTTTCTTCATTCTAATATTTTTATTCTGGCTCGTCACACCCGTTTGACGATGATAAAGATGGCAATATTTACACATAGTAATTGATAAACAACAGCTGAATTCTCATTTGGTGTATTAATTTCTCAATTAAAGTAAGACTTCGTAATTTAATGCTCGGCATTAACAGGAAAGATCTCTTGAAGTGCAAAATGGAAGGAAATTCTTGAGGATTTAATTAAAGAGGACTGAATACAAAATTTTGGTTTGACTTTTTTCATTACTGTAATCAATTTATTTCCTTAAATACGTGTAAGAAATATTTTAACCTTTTAACGTCGGTAGTTTTTGTAAGGTTAAGTTTGAATGTGTTTATTTGAAACGGTACCTATTCGACCCAGTCGTCTTTTAAGGGTTAAAAGTATACACTCAGAAATAAGTCTAAGTTTATATATTACGATAGTAATGTATCCTTAGACGGGTTGAGGGAAACTAACTTAAAAAGAGAGAACGGGTAGCTTGGTCTGAGTGAGGGAAAATCTAGTTGGCAGTGGCGGATCCAGAGAGGGTAGTTTAGGACTCTAGGTGGAGCACCAAACAGACATCATGCCGAGTATTTTATTTGATCTACATTTTTTTATATATACCATACGCTTCACCCATCATACTGTAAGGTAGTAAAAGGAAACTTATATTATAATGAATACATATACAATACATTCATAAAAACGCGGACAGCTAAATAATGTACCCTCAATGCCACGGTCTTTATTTCTGCTAGTGCTGCTATTATACAGTGTTGCCAGATTAAAGAAGAGAAAAATTGGTATATTTGGTATATACAGGCTATATGGCACTAATGGAAAACGATATTTTAGGAGGGACAAATATCTACTGAGCACAATGGCATAAAATTTATCATAGTTGCTTGAAAATTGTGGATTTTATGGGCAATTTTGGAAAAATGATGAAATCGTTTTATGGACTTCAGAAAAATTTCGACTTGGTCTCCTTTGGGGATCTAGCCTGGGGGGAGCACGTTCACCCCCCCTTATTGAATTGAATAACCTTTATTTATAATAAAATAAATACAATGGTCTTACAATCCACAATGACATAAATAATTATGAAGCTGGACTATTTATTTTATTTTATTTGACCCTTTAGCTTTAGGCTTTACTGTCCCCCACCCGCCTGGATCCGCCTATGGTTGGGGTAAGGGGAACTAGAATTTTCTCTTAATTTTAGTGCCTTTATTACTAATAAAAATAATTAATCAAGTGAGTTGATTTTTACACTAAAATAAAGGCATGATTGATCACTCCATGGAACCATTGCATAAAATATGGGACTTTACGAACCATTGACATTAACTTCAAATTTAGCAATAGAAACTAAATACTTTATATCAGAATGACCAAGATGTCAAACCACGAAGCAATGTTAATTTACCCACAAGAGTCTCGACAAACAGATCTACAGTGACAATATATAACAATGTTTATATATAATATATACAGGGTGTCTGAAAAGTCACTCTCTATTTTGAAATTCTTATTGCTCCTAAACTAAGGGAAATATTGCGACCGTTCTTTCACTGTTTGTAATCCTAACCCTTACCATTTGTGATAACCACTTCTCCGGACGGTGGTTAGGTCGTCGAGGACCAACGAAATGGCCTGCTCGAAGTTCAGATTTAACGCCATGTGACTTCTTTCTGTGAGGCTGGGCCAAAGAAGAAGTGTACAAATCAAAACCAAGGACCATTGATGAACTTGAAAACAAAATTCGTGAGGTTCTTGGTAATGTACCACTTGACTTCTTGAGAAAATCTTTGAAAATGTACCGGTAAGGTTACAGAATTGTGTATACAATCCTGGAGCCTACGTTGAACTTTAACTTTGTATTAAAGCTTTTTAGTTTTGTAATAAAGTAAACGGTAATAAATAAGCTTCATTTCAGTTAAAGAAATGCTTCCGTATCACTTTTCGTTTAGGAGCAATAAGAATTTAAAAATAGGGAGTGACTTTCCAGACACCCTGTATATAACTGTACGTTTCAACTATTGTAACAAAACAAAACTGCTGAAGAACTAGCTGCTGAAAAAATGTAGACCTTGCACCCATCTCTACTTTAGACTACTAAAAAATGGTTTAGAATCCTGACTCACAACAATTTTGTTTTATAATCTAGATAGTTTTTTAACAACTTTTTAACTTCTTTTTTTGTGTTAGATTTTATTATCGTATAGTTTGACATTTGTATTTACTTTAGTTTTATGATTATTTTTAGATGCTTCTATTTAGTCACTGAAGATGGCCCCTGAGTGGACCGAAACGTTTGGCCAATAAATGTTGAGAGTCGTATCTCTTGTTTTCATATTCCTATTGATTATATATATATATATATATATACTTTCTTTTTTACGGTTGTTAAATATTTATGTGACGTAATTAATGATTATTATATTTGAAAAGTGTTAAACACATTGTTGTAATTGTTGATGTTTATGAACTGTTCATGATTTCACTGTCACTGTGTAAATAGTAATGAAAACCGACGGTCATCACATAAAATGTCGATAATTAAAACAATATTGTCCATTCCTGAAGTGAATGTCTTTCAAACTTTGGCGATGTGTCAAAGTGAAATGATATGCCTAAATATTGTCGAATTTATCACAATTTTGTCAAAAATGTCGGTACTTTGTCGGTACTTTCTATATTTTATTCCATCTCATTTGCAAAAGACTGCATTTCTCCCTCTCATAGGTTTCTTCATCCATTGGGTCAATAACGAAACTGAGAGAGAGAGAGAGAGAGAGAGAGAGAGAGAGAGAGAGAGAGAGGTGTACACACACATACACACATACATAAATAGATAATAGATTTAAATTTGTCACATTCGTCCACGAAAACAAATAGCTTTTCAATTCCTTGTAGGTGAAATCACTAAAATATTTCTTCACCTATTCATCACAATCAAGACCCGAACTCCAAACTTATAGTCATATATACAGAGGGTTGACAAAAGTAACTAGACACCTTCTCCCCCCCCCCATCCCCAAAAGTTTTGATTTGATAATAAAAGTCAGTAAATAATAACAGATTTATTGAATCGCTATTATAAGAATCGTGTGTTGCTTTCCCCTTTGCATTAGGTAAAGCTAACACACGCCCTGGCATTCCATTGATAAGCTTTGGTATTTGTTCTTGAGGACAATAATTATCGTGGTGTCTATTTACTTCTGTCAACCCTCTGTATGTACATACACTTCTTTTTTTTTCTACTTCGCGTGTGCAAATCACTCATTTGAAATTTATGGAAAACCAAAATTGAAAATCGTTCGTTTTTCCAAATAAACAATTAAAACATTCGTTCGGCGGCAGAGAATCACAGGATTGGAATTGCTTTACCTTAAAGAATGGTTTGAATATTTATAGTTTAATTTTAGTTCCATTTTGTACAGTTTCCAAACTCGAAAGTCAAGTTTTATAAAATGGATGATTTGATTTCTAGTGATTGGTTGATTTCTGGCGTCACGTTATTATTACCTTATGTGTTTCTTCACTCAAATTCAGGCGGTTATTTATTGACTTATTGACAGATATCCGATATCTTTCTACCTATCTATAAAGTGACCATATTTTTAGGAGCAAAAAGCGGGACATTTTTCTATTTTTGGAGTTATAAACTAAAATGATTATATTTTCAGGAGCCAAAAGCGGGACACCTCTCTACCTCATGTATATATGGAACATAATTATTACTTCACTGCTTGTATTTTTCTCTTGAGTATATAATTATGAAAAAAATTAACTCAACTGAGAATGGCTTATATCTATTACATACCAATACACAATATTATCGTACTTGCTTTTCAATTCCTGTACTTTTCAGTAGATGAAATCTTCTGAAGTAACTCCGGAGTTGATTTCAACATAGTATAGAGAACTCCATACAGGTTTGATTGAAGTTTAGTTTAGTTAAAAGTAAAGCTTTTAGGGTTGAGACTTTCAGTTGTGCTTTCTCAGATGTCCACGTCTTATTCATTTGAGAGAAAGCACGATCAGTCGAAGCATTAGTTCCTGGAAGACAGAGTATGAACTGAACTAATGCTGACATTCGTTGATAATTGACATCTCTGGCCTTGAAATGAGTGAATACTTCCACCCAGTGCTGGTCTGTTGATAAGTTAGATGCATTCCACTCTGCTACTTTCTCATCACTAATGTACTTTGCAAAACACGTGAACTCATCAAATAATTCAGTGTCAAATTTGGGGTCAAATAGTTGTTTTTCAGCAGCAAAATTCATTGTTTTCTCAACAACTGACCACTTTGGAAATTGTTTCAATAAAGCCCACTGCATACACTCAACGTTTGACAAGTGACCCGACCACTGATCCAAGTACTTACACATGTGTCATAAAACTCAACTAATATTTTCTTTACAGATAAGGAATCATTAGAATCAATCAACCCATCTTGTTCAAGTTTGTTTACAAGACTCCTGACTGAGAGTGGCACAAACACATTATCTTTCTTTGATTGCAAATTATCCTTCAGATCAGAAATTGCACTCATCACTTCCACAACTGATATATGTTCACCCTCAATCTTTAAAACCACTTGGTGAAAGGTGGCTGCTTGACAGTGCACAAAGTTGAGCCAGATCTCTGATTGTGGGTTTTCAAAAAAGTTTCTCAGTATCACTGGACACTTGCTTTGGCTCAGAAAGTATGATCTTAGACCAGGAAACAACTTGAGTATTCTTTCAACTGCAGGCATTAATGCCAACCACCTTATTTTACTATATCCCAGTAACTGTTTATATTCAATGTCCACAAAATCACAAAACTCTTTCAGCTCTTCTACTCGAACAGTATAGATGTAGAAATATGAATATATTTTTACAACCACTGTTTCCACATCAATTGGCAGACAGTCACTGGCAGACTGAACAGCATTATGTACAATATGTGCAAAAACCAATCCCAATTAGTTCTCTACCAATGTAGTCATTTAGCTTCCTGAAAATGTTATTCACTCCTTTTCTTGCAGCACTACCAAAATTACAGTTAGTGTTATCACCACAGAAGCAACTAATTTTCTGCCCAGGTCATGCTCTTCAATAATATCAGTTAAATATTTTACCACAATATCTGAGGTTTCTCCAGGCTGAGATTTAAAGTCAATAAGCTTCACTTAAGCACCTTCATATGACTGAAAGGAACGAATTAAAACAGGAAACAGCTTGGTTTCCACGGTTGCTTGCATCAGTTAGCAATGTTATGCAATGAGCATCCTTTAATTGTTTTTTTAATTCTGTTTCAGCATATGGTGCAAATACTGTACATTTGAAACAATCGCTTCGCACTTTGTTCTGGCACATGAAAATTTTGGTTCAAAGTATGTTTCCAAAATTTTTGTTGCACAGTCAGTAGATCTGAAGCTTTGATTTTCCCTGACTGTATGGTAAGCCCACAAACCCTCAGCAGCAGTTACTTCTAAATCCTTATTACTAGGCGTCACACTTTTAAAATAATCACTCACTATCTTACTAGATGAAGCACCGATATCAACCGATTTGTGTCTTTTTGAGCCAAGATGCTTAGTAATATCATTAATCCCACCATGTCCAATGCTGAAGTCACTTCTACATTTCTCATACTGTACATCACTTTCTGTTGTTGTTTTTGTAATAAATGGATATTTAGACTGCAGATGTGCATTAAACATACACTTCCTTTTAGTTTTAGACATTTTGTGTTGTCAAACTAGGCCTACGACCTTACGTACGATACAATTAATAACGTTTCTTATCCTTCAAACGAAAAAGTTTAACCTAGCTGCAAAAGAAAAAAAAAGGATGCAGGGATAAAAATTAATTAAGGTTATTAATTAAGCAAACATAAAAACATAAAAGCGTTACACTACGACACAACTTTACACAGAGGCCGCTAATGAAACACTGAAACGCTAGTCGGGAATCACGGCACTGGCGCACGGCGACATGTATCGTACCAGTTCAGTTTGCAAGTTAGTATTTAGATTTGGAATTCGGAATGTGGCATAATTCTATTAATTCATAAAGGACATCTAATCTCTAATGTAACAGTAATTTTAATAAAGCGGGACATTTATAAAAATTTGCTCCAAATGCGGGACGTTTTCGGGACATTTTGAAAAGAGGGACACATGTCATAAATTCGGGACTGTCCCGCCCAAAATCGGGACTTTGGTCACCTTACCTATCTACCTATTTTCTACACACACACACACACACACACACACACACACACACATATATGGAATGAATTTCACAATTAAACACGTGAAATGAATGAATGCTGCAAACCCACAAGGAAAAAGAAAAATGATTCCAAGGTATTTCGTGCATTCAGAAGTACACCTCGTCAGGGAATGAAGGGAGAAGCCGAGATGACGAAAATATATACATATGTACAACGGAACAGAAAAATAAAAAGATTAGCACATGATTAACAAGCGTTGATTAAAGGCAAAAGGTATTTTAACAGGATAGCGTCAGTTTTATACATTCCCGTACTGTTATTGAAATTATTTTGAAATGAATAAATGCACATTCCAAAATATTCCTTTCAATTATATCTGTTTTTAACGAGCGCTTTAGAACTATCCCACTTGATACTATGATTACATCTGTACATATGGTTAAACAATGCATTAGAATTATTTGTTGTTCTACACGCATATTTATATGCTGTTTTACCCTAATATTTTTCCCGTTTGGCCTATATATACACTGAGTTACAGTGTGTACATCCGATCGAATACATCAGCCAATCGCATTATCCGGGCTATTCTTTATTACCTTTCAACCTTTCAAATGTTCTGCGCGATGATTCCTCATTTCACGAAGGTCAAGCTTGTCGCCCCTCCTCTCGAGTTGGCCTGGTGAAGTAGTGAGTTGGTTTCTTGTACCAACTCACTACTTCACCTAAGTTCACGGTTGAAAAAGAAAATGATGGAAGCTTATCTTTTCTGGATCTTTTCTGGATCTTTTCTGGATCTAAAAAATTTTATTCCGACCATCATCCCTCGATAAAATCTTCTATTTTCTCTGCTATGTTTTTTAGAGCATTGAGAATTGTCAGTCCTGAATTTTTAGATTCCGAGTTATGCAATATCATGTATATTGGTACTAAATTATGTTATCCCATTTCATTTTGAGATAACTGCCTTAAGGAAGCTAAGAATAGGTGTTATAATAGTGTAGCTGTAAAGGAATTTGAGCGTAAAAATATCTTTAGCCTACTTTACCATGTTAATTTTCAATATTTTCCAACTTTACTTAAAGCAATTGGTATCAACGTAGTCTTTAAGTATAATAATACTGTTAAATCACGCCTAATAAAAAATAACCTGGATAATGCGGTTGGCTGTGTATTCGATCGGATGCACACATTGTGACTCAGCATATATAGGCCAAACAGGTAAAGCGTTAGATATTAAGGTAAAACAGCATAAATATGCGTGTAGAACAGCAAATAATTCTAATGCATTATTTAACCATATGTACAGATGTAACCATAGTATCAAATGGGATAGTTCTAAAGAGCTCATTAAAAACACAGATATAATTGAAAGGAATATTCTAGAATCTGCATTTATCCATTTTAAAAATAATTTCAATAACAGTGCGGGAATGTATAAAATTGACAATATCCTGTTAAAATACCTTTTGCCTCTAATTAACTCTTGTTAATCATGTGCTAATCATTTTACTTTTCTGTCGCGTTGTACATATGTATATATTTTCGTCATCTCGACTTCTCCCTTCATTCCCTGACGAGGTGTACTTCTGAATACACGAAAGACCTTGGAATAATTTTTCTTTATCCTTGTGGATTTGCATCATATATATATATATATAATATATATATATATATATATATCAGTGGCGTACGCAGGATTTTCCTAATGGGGGGGTAGGGTCTAAGTTTTCTTTTATTGTAAGTTATTCTTTGTCTTTAATGAACAAAAATGAAAATCAGCATTAAAAACGCTGAAATAATATTTATTTGATTATTAATAATAATTAGTAGTAAGGAAAAATTGACTTATATTTTTATTTATTTTTATTCCCTACTTTGGAGTAAATGAGTCATAATGAGTTTGTAAGCGCCATTTTCTTACTATTTTTAATAATAATAATAATAATAATAATAATAAATAAATACTTTGTGTGTGGCAAAAATAATTTGCCAGTTGCACAACGCACATGCCTAAGCTGCTTTACTGAGAAACGTTCTGTTTGTTTCTCTCGAAATGAAACTTTTGTCTTACTTCTTAAGTGGGGGAACCAGACCCCATGGACCCTCCCTTGCGTACGTTACTAATATATATATATATATATATATATATATATATATATATATATCTCAACGATTTCAACAATTTGTAAATTATGAAACTCAGCAACGGACGAGACAAGCTGCATCTATAGAAAGAGTGCTATTGGCATCACCTTCCGACAAACTCTGAGGACTCTAGTAATAATGCAGGGAAACTTACGAGGACAAACCAGGAAAAAAAAATTTTTCGACATCGCCATCACAACAGTAAACGGAAACGGGTCTTTCCCGGAGAACCGTTGGGCTACGAAACATGCAACACTGAAGGATAACGAGTTAAAGAGGCAACGTCAAATTGAAAACATAAAAAATGGTTCTCATAAATATAAATATACAAGGACTAAAACCGAACCGCTCGTTAAACAAAATTTCATACGTGAAAGGATTCATGGACGAAACAAGGGCTGACATCTCACACCTAACAGAAACGCATCTTAAAGACTGTCAAGAAAACTGTGAACACTGCGAATACTGCATAGATCAAAAAAGGAATACAAATTGATGTCTAAATTGTCTAAAAGGACGAAGAGGTGGCTATGCTAATTACAGATAGGAGAATCATATGGCAGAAATAATAGTAAGTAAAGCAAACGGCTACGTGGAACTTTTAGTAGTAAAAACTAAAAGTCTAATCGTGATACTAATAGTCGTATATAAACTTCTGAACGCTTCAACTGCGAAAATTTGATACCATTACGGAACTCTTATAAAGGCCTTGAACTCCCAACCCTCAATGTAATACTCTACCGAGATTTCAAGTTGTCATTTAGAAAATACAAAGCGGTAGCAAGAAATATATATATATATATATATATATATATATATAGAGAGAGAGAGAGAGAGAGAGAGAGAGAGAGAGAGAGAGAGAGAGAGAGAGAGAGGCGACAAGCTTGACCTTCGTGATATGAGGAATCATCGCGCGGAACCTTTGAAAGGTGTACACACACACACACACACACACACACAACACACACACACATATATATATATATATATATATATATATATATATATAAACTAGGACAAATGGGACAGAAGGGAAGACCAAGAGCAAGCAAAAATGCTGAAGCTTATAGGGAATGAATTTATGTTAATACAAAAAATAACATAACGCAAGAAAAAATAATTGCCTGGACATGGTACAGTATTCACAAACAACAACAGCTTAATTGATGACCTAAAACCCCCTACTATTGTATCAGACCACAACATTATTGAAATATTGATCAATATGACATTATGACAACCTTCAAAGAAAATACACACACCAAAGAAAGAAGCAAATCTGAGACTTTTTAGCCTAAACTCCAAGAATACATAAATTTCGAAGAAATCAGATCAAATGTGGCCCAAATAGAGTGGAAAACAGTCTTTAGAGATAAAACAACTGAATAAATGCTAATAACCTTAGAAGAGAAGACGCTGGAAATTTTAGGAAAATATTTTCAGAAAAAATTAAAAGGAAAGAGGAATTATTTCGAGAGACAAAAGTGAGCAATATTCCGCAAAAGAAAGGGAGTAGTTGCAAAACTAATGGATAATGAATTGTACAGACAACAATGTTAATAAGACCGGCTTCATACCGAAACTCACACCTGATACTTCACACCTCACCACACCTCATAGGTCACATGTGAGATGAAAAGATTTACAAAGAAAGCAACCGACTCTTTCACGCTAAACTCACACCTCATACGTCACGACTCGCACTTTACAGTTCACAGACCTAAAAATGGAATATGTTTATTTATTCATGATTAATGATTACTATCGACATATTTTGTAATAAATATCGAATGTTCTCTAGTACAAACAGTACAGTTGGAATGCTACAGAATATTCTATGGTCATTTTTATTAATACAGTATGTCCAATAAATTTGTCTCCACTAATACTAAATATTAATACTAATAATAATACTAATATTAATACTAATATTAATCACCGGCTGCTAGATTATGTCAAAGATAGAATTTACTATTTCCTTAAGCACAAGAGAATTTAAACACAAGGAATATAGTGATATTGATAAGGGATAGGAAGTGTACTTCCTCTTAATGTTTTCCCAAAATGTGAGTGTTTGAATGTTTCCGCATCGAAATGTTTACCGTAATCCCCTACATCAGTGGTTTCCAAACTATGAGGCGCGCCCCCCTGTGGGGGGGGGGGCGTACTGTTGGCTAAGGAGGCGTTTTTTGGTTACCTCGAAAAATCTGATTAATAATACAAGTACAAATAATTGTACATGCCATTTTAGTTAGTTGAATCATTAATAATTAATGGGGAAGGGGGGGCGCAACCATAATTTTGGGGAGTTAGGGGGTCATCGTAGCATAAAGTTTGGAAAACACCGCCCTACATCAATTACAATAAAATAAACATCTGCATTAACGACACTTTGTAGCACTACTGAAAAGTATTGCTTATAATTGTAATAGGTAAAGCCTGAATTTGAGGGCAAAGAACCCGAATGTCCTTTCCATGGTCCATCCATTGCTCCAATGCACTTTCGATATTGCCACAGACGTTAAAAATCCACTGCAATCTGACAATACACTGTAAAAATTAAAGAAGGTTTCTGTCACCAAATATATATATATATATGTATGAATTTCAGCCATTATAGATGTCCCGTACCCTATGAGTCAGGGGGGGGCCTGGTACACATCCTAAAGAGAAGATAGGAGGAGACCCACTACCCAGTTCTTTAAATATATCCCAGACTCCGGTCTGCCTCGACCTTCTCCCTTGAATCTCGCCTTATTTAACCTCCGTCCATTCAACTTTAATTCGATTCTGACTTCTCATTCAACACGAATTTCATCACTGTTGCAAGCTACAATTTCTTTAATCGTCGTACAGTGTTTTCGACCGACGTTCGTTTCATCAATCACCGTCATAATTTCCTCATGAGCGACACCGAAGCGCTTGCATATCTCTTGTTTTATATCCCACTTATTATTATTATCATGTCAAGCTTGTCGCCCCTCGTCTCGAGTTGGCCTGGTGAAGTAGAGCGTTGGTTTCTTGTACTCTCCACCTCACATAGCCAAGTACGCCCGGCTCATTGGGGATTGTTCTGAGCCAGGCGTCTAATCTTCTTTTGAAGATGTCCACCGCAACACCTCTCGTGTTCCTTAGTTCTTTGGGCAGCTGATTGAACAGTCTTGGTCCTCTCACAGCAAAACTGTTTTCTTTCAGGGTCAAGGATGTTCCCTGTCTAGCCTTTAATTTGGGAACACATATATAACCTTTGGTTTGCTTCCGGCCGAAGTGTTCATTCTGACGAAGGTCAAGCTTTTCGCTCCACCTTAGACCTACAGATTAACGTGGAATCCGAACCACGCCCCACCAGCAGCACAGCGTTTTAACCACTAGGCTACCAAGGGTACCCATTTATCTACCAACCAATTTCTTTATTGTGTGGAAGGATGAACAGCTGGGTTTTGCTGCGCGCCGCCTGCCGTCACCGGGTCTCGATCCCGTGGCCGATGGATTCGTAGTCAGCGACGTTAACCATACACAACCGAGGCGCATATATATATATATATATATATGGGAACATATATACATAGCCTATATATATATATATATATATATATATATAACCTTTGGTTAGCTTCCGCTGAATTGTTCATTCTGACGAAGGTTAAGCGTTTCACTCCACCTTAGACCTACAGTTTAACATGGAATCTGAACCACGCCCCACCAGCAGCCCAGCGTCTTAATCACTAGACCACCCAGGGTACCCATTTATCTACCAACCACCTTCTTTTTATTATGTGGAAGGATGAACAGCTGGGTTTTGCTGGCGTGTCGGCTGCCGTCACCGGGTCTCGAACCCGGGGCTGATGGATTCGTAGTCAGCGACGCTAACCACTACACCACCGAGGTGTATATATACATACAGATATATATATATATATATACATATATATATATATATACACCAAGGTCTTTCCAAGAAATGACATCAAAGAATCGTCAAGGAATGACGTCATTCCCTGACGAGGTGTACTGCTGAATACACGAAAGATCTTGGAATCATTTTTCTTTTTCTTTGTGGGTTTGCATCATTCATTCATTTCATGTGTTTAATTGTGAAATTCATTCCATGTGTACGTGTATATATATTATATATATATATATAAAATTTTATATATATATTTTTTAATTGGGGTTGTTTAACCTCATTCGCAACATCTAAGTTCATATGACGGAGATATATATATATATATATATATATATATATATATATATATATGTATATTATATTTGATATGGATTCTTTTACATAATATTTATATAATCCTATTTGTCAAGGATTTGGGGTGAGAAGGCAGAAAACAACCCGGATGTAAGTACAAAAGTTAGTGAAAAGTATACACATCCATTCACAGAGGAGTCCTGGTGGACCAGCGCTCATCACCTCCCTTCAACCTACGTGACAAAATTTCACACCTGCGGCGCTTCATACGTCAAGTGTCGTGGCGCCTCCAAACCTTATCAATCCGAAGCTATTCTTGCCCTTTTTGGGGAGAAAGAAGGATAGGATGAGTCCCCAACCCAATCCTTCCCCTCCTGTATCGCGGCGGGCGGTGGGGTCGCCACATCCCTCAAAAACCGTGATCTACGCAACAAAATTTTACGGGAAAAGATTCTACATTTTTTTGGTATTATATTATATTTATGTTTTTAAAATTATGAAATTATGAAATTACATATTACAATAATTAAATGCATAATTGATGCATAATTTCAGCTTATCAATTTAAGAGAAAATGTAACTAGCGATATACAGAACGAATGTCATTTAAAAAATCGGAGAACAAATCTTGCGAGTTTTTTCTCATTAATCTCCAGACCTAACCTAACCTAACTTAACCTAACCTAACCACCTGTACCTTTTCAATAACCATTTACCTACCTGTTAATTCTTTAATGCGCTGTGATATGGTTATTATCATCGGTAGATCGCATACTTTCATATATATATATATATATATATATGTTAACCCCTCTGTCTATGGCTTTGGTTGGTTCGAAGTCGACGGGGGTTCTGGTTAGGAGGCAGCAACGGATTTGTTACTCTCAGTTGTTTCGTCTATACTACTCTCCGAATTCTTCTATAGTGGTTCAGAGGATTCTGGGAAAACTTACTAAATTATCTGACGGTTCCCCGATTCTTCTTATAACGTATCGGGAAATTATTTTTCTGTACTTCATTGACTGAGTTCTCTGAAGAGAGCACGGCTCGAAGGAGAGGATAAAAGACTTTTTCTTACTGTAATTTACTGCTAAAATGTACAAGTAATGCTCTGCCTCTAAGTTAGATTAGACGTTTACAGGGGGAGAGGTTCGACCTCTTTCGACCATGGCTCACGCCGGAACTTAAAAGTGAGGAGGCCTCGGCCTCCTCGAGGAGGGCTCTGACTCCTCGCTGAAGGGCTGCTAAGACAGGCGTGATTGAATTTACAATACAAGAATTAAATAAGTCTAAATTTTGGGGGAGTGCAGTTGAAGGCATAATTTTAACACATATCAGAATTTTGAAAGATTCCAAAATAAAACGAAAAAATATATATAAAAAATAATAATAATAATCCCAAGTATCATACATCACTGAGTACATTGTAATTTTGGTTTATTACAACTATGATTATAATTACCAATTAATTCACATTCGCTTATTATCGTTAATTACAGTTTCATTAAAGTACATTAATTACATTATATTAAAGTATTACATTTAATTACAATTTTAGCAAATTGTTAATTGACATATCTAATACTGAAGTAATCCAAATAGGTGATACAATTTATATAATGAAGGAGAGTTAACCGTTGTTCTATAATTTAAAGGGGATTAACAGCAATGTTAATATTTATAATTAACAATAATTACGCCAAATTATGTCAAATATTATTAGAACATGGTTGGTTATCAGAGTTTAAAAGTCTAATTAGCCAGCGATGAGAGAAAGCGGAGAAAAATGCGGTGTACTTTTCATTGGAAGTACACGGACATTTATGATAACGTAATACATAAGTAATATAGAATTTGAATGACAATTAGGTAGAAATAGTAAGTACGAGTAATGAGAACGGGATAACTATGTGACGTAAGCAGATAACGAACCAGTGGCAGGCAAGGAAACAATACAGTATATTATAATAATATAACATAACATCTTAACCTTATAAATTGGTAGCAGAAGCAAGAGAGAAGATTTCGAATTCAGATGCTTGCTTTTGGCGACGTCATCGGAATTCAAACACCTTGAATCAACATGAATGAGCAGCTTGCAAGAGGTGAACGCACTTAAAAGAAAAAGTAAAAAGAATACACGTGGACGTATTTACATGTACGTAACTATGTACGTAATCATGATCATCAGGGGACATGTAAGAATGCACAAAGTATTGTACACATATCGGTACGTAACACAATAGGTTGTGTGCGTAATATAGACACGAGTAAACATGGACTAATAGGTTGATAGGGCATAAGTAGACAATAGGTAGATGAATAAGTAATAAAATTAATAAAAGATAACGGTCAAGATAAGATATGGGCGAATGAATGAATACGGTCGAATAATAATATTACGTTAAAGAATTTACCATACACTGAATACGAAAGATATCCACATACTAAACACGTGATTCAGTATTCAAAGCATGGAAAACGTGAAGAGAAATTAAGTTATTTATGACGTCATAGTTATTCAAATTATGCCATACGATATGTCAATTCATAATTAATACGCCATAGTTATTAATTCGTACGTACAATACAAGTCATTAGGGAGAAATTAGAAGAAGAAACGAATTAGAGCAACATAGTAATGAAAGGTTTATAGCCATTGTACAAAGAGTGAATGAAACTATTAATTAAATATATATTCTTATACGAATATACAGTAAATATTAAAGAATTGGGTACATTTGAGGAAGAATTAAGTAAATGAATGAAGAAGTACAAACAAGGGTTCAAATCCTGCCACATGCAACGTGTATGCATAATCTAATAAAATTTAGGGATGAGGGTTCGATGCGAAACAACAATAATTAATTATCATAAAGTCTATAATAAATGGAAAATGGAGATATGGGTAATATTGTGATGGAAATGTTAAACGATCTAAACCGTCGATTGTCTTGTTTGTACTTTAAGGGAATAAAATTAAGGAACATTCGCTTCTCACAGCGAACCTCCAATGACACAAACTTGGATACGACTCAAACCATAGAAATAGTAGGTCGCATGGTTGTAAAACTACAAAAATAGAAAGCAAATCAAAATTTTATCCAAACTCGCGTTAGGCGACTTTGGTTCTTATGTAAAAATGAATATTTGAATATAAAGATTATATAAATATAAGTATATAAGAATATACAGGATTATATAAAGATTATATAGGAATTATTCATGTTCATATTATATATATATATATATATATATATATATATATATATAATATATATAATATATTATATATAGTATATATATTATATATATATATATGATGCAAATCCACAAAGAAAAAGAAAAAATTACTCCAAGTCCTTTCGTGTATTCAGCAATACACCTCGTCAGGGAATTATTCCTTGACAAGGTGTATTGCTGAATACACGAAACGATTTGAAATTTTTTTTTTCCTTGTGGCTTTGCATCATTCATTCATTTCACGTATTTAAGTGTTTAAGTATGAAATTCATCCCATATATATGCTGCAAACATACAAGGAAAAAGAAAAAAAAATAGTTTTTTTTTTTCCTTGTGGGTTTGCAGCATTCATTCATTTCACGTGTTTAATTGTGAAATCCATCCCATATATATATATATTATATATATATATAATATATATCTGTGTGTGTGTTGTGCGCGCGCGCGCATGTTAGTACATTTACGTCTACTCACATAACTTTATAAAGATTTTTTGTCCGAACGTAACGCTGAAAATTCCAAAAATCCAAAATTCTTTCCAATTGAAAAACAAAAAAAAAAAAAAAAATCAAAAACTGTCATTCCAATCTCTTAAAATTCATCGAACCAAACTGTTGAAAGATCTGTATGAAAAAGATCTAAATTAATGATAATTTTGTTTGAAAGAAAAATTTAAAAAAATTTTTTATGTCACATCTTTGTTTACTTTTAAAAATTCATAGGAATTATTAGAATATTTTCATTTTTTTTCCTTCGATGCGTTTGCCTCAGTTTTTCAAATTAAAGACTGAAACGCGTCATTTCGATGACTCGAAATGCACACAAATGGATGAAATTTCTGATTAAGTGAAAGAGAGAGAGAGAGAGAGAGAGAGAGAGAGAGAGAGAGAGAGAGAGAGAGAGAGAGATACACACACACACAGACAGAGATAGAGATAGAGAGAGAGAGAGATACACACACACACACACACACACACACAGAAATAGAGAGAGAGAAAGATACAGAGAGAGAGAGAGAGAGAGAGAGAGAGAGAGAGAGAGAGAGTTACAAGGAATTACAAGGAGTTACAAGGACAAGAGGAAGACTCAAAGACCTTCTGGTCCACTCAGGAGGTTCTTGTTATTAAACAAGTTCATTTTTCTTTCAACTATCCTAGCAGTAGTAGAAAATTGGATAGAAAAGTAGAAGGCTCTCTCCCCACTCTCCGCTCCCTCCCTGCCAGAGGCGGTTACGGAAAAAGGTTGAAGAAAATACCTTGACCCTGGAAAGTAGCCAAGGAAATCTTACACGAAAGTGGAGAATATATTAAAAAAACTCTATAATTAGCATGCCCACAGAGACACCGTGCCAGCGAACTCCTGCAGAGTTATGTTATGTTTTAGGCTTAAACCATGAGAGTATTCAGTACTTTGTCTAGCTTATTTTTAAGCACATTTACACTTTGGCTGGAAACAACCTCTGAGGGAAGTTGGTTCCAGATGTTAACTATTTTATAGGAAAAGAAATTCCCGCACACAGAGGTCCTAAATGTCTTTAGTTCCAGTTTAAACCCATTATTTCTTGTCGGAGTGGCATTAAGTGAGAATAAGTTTCTGTAACCTGTCTACTCCATTGAGCATCTTGAAGACTTGAATAGCTGACCGCGCAACCTCCTCGTCTCTAAGGTAAACTGATTTAGGCGCTCCGATCTTCGTTGATAGTTTTGCATTCTCATTGAAGGGATCAATTTTGTAGCCCTTGCTTGTACCCTTTCTAACCTTTCTATATCCTTCCTGAGGGATGGAGACCAAAACTGCGCACAGTATTCCAGTTGAGGTCTGACTAGTGAATTATAAAGGAACATTACAGTCTCCTTGTTCCGAAACTGGAACTATCTTTTAATATAACCTAATATTTTTAAGGCCCTCTTTTCGACTTCTGCACAGTGCTTCGACGGTTTCAGATCATTGCTGATATAGACTCCAAGGCCTTTCTCTAGATCGGTCTCAGTCAAATTCCTTCTCAAGAGAGAGTAATCGGTATTCGGGTTTTACAACCTATGTGCATCACCTTACATTTGTCCAAGTTGAATGGCATCTGCCAAGTAGAAGACCATTCGCCCAACCTGTCACGATTATTCTGAAGCGTTCTTACGACCTCCTCAGTACCTACACTACTTCCTAATTTCGTATTGTCCACAAATTTGGAGATTGTACTTAGAAGCCCGACGTCTATATCATTAATATAGATGATAAAAAGTAAAGGACCCAGAAAGGAACCTTGTGGAACACCACTGGTGACGGGCGCACACTCCGAAGCCACTCCATTCATTACCACTCTTTGATTTCTATCTTGTAACCAATCTTCAGTCCAATTGGAAACGAGCCCAGTGATTCCTAGTCCTCTGATTATAGCCATCAATCTCGAGTGAGGGACTTTGTCAAAGGCTTTTTGAAAGTCGAGATACACTATATCTATTGCCCTACTTGCATCGTATAGTGCAGGGGTTCCCAAACTTTTACCACCAAGGACCCCTAAATATTAATTCCGTACGGACATAGACCCCCACAAAAAAATTATGAATTCAGTTACAAACTATAGTATATTTCATAAACATAGATAGCTTTTAATTAATGTAAAATTAAACATTCTACGCTCATTAAACCAGTTTAATAAACACTTACCGAATGTCTAGTGTGAAATGGAAATTTATTTAATATAGTTAATGTTACTATTTTTCCAAAGCTTAGAGACCCCTGGAAGCTTCCTACACACCCCTGGGGGTCTGTACAGATCACTTTGGGAATCCCTGGTATAGTGTATGCAAGTCACTATGCATATTATGGAAAAATCCTAACAGGTTTGTCAGACAGGATCTATATCGCCTAAATCCATGTTGAGAATACAAAATTAGATTAGAGAGAGAGAAGAGACACACACACACACACACACACACACACACACACACACACACACACACACAGACAGAAATAGAAAGAGAGAGAGACTGACTGCATAACAGACACAAACACACTAAAAAATAATTACTTCTCACTTCTTTCGATTCATCAAAATGACTTCATTGATGAATAATATTTCATCATCTTCCAATCCAGCTTTTTTATTCAGTCATTTCGAAGGTTTCAGTGTGAAATTATGCAAGAGTTTTTCAGCATCTTTGTTTCGGATGTTTGTGGGAAGTGGGGTTTGGGGTGTCAGTTTTTTAGCCCCTAATTATAAAAAAATCTGGCTTAGATGGCAAATTCCGTCGTCGAGCAAATCATTGTCTTTGTAAATAGTTTAAAATTTTTTAAAAAACATTTTAAATATTTTAAAATATTTACAATAAACTTAATATTGCGACTCGGTGGTGTGTGTATATATATATATATATATATATATATATATATATATATACCTTGGTGGTGTAGTGGTTAGCATCGCTGCCTACGAATCCATCGGCGCCATGATCGAGATCCGGTGACGGCAAGCGGCGCGCAGCAAACCCGAGCTGTTCATCCTTCCACACAATAAAGAAATTGGTTGATAGATAAATGGGTACCCTGGGTTGCCTAGTGGTTAAGACGCTGGGCTGTTGATCGGGAGGTCGTGAGATCGAGTCCATGTGAGAACTTTGTAATTTCTGACCGCCTGTGGTTGGGTGTGGTTCGGATTCCCCGTTGAACTGTAGGTCGAAGGAGTGACAAGCTTGATCTTCGTCAGATTAAACAATTTGGGCGGGAGCAAAACCAAGGTTATATATATATATATATATATATATATATATATATATATATAAAATATGAAAACTGAAGTAAAGCATGCAGCCTCTTGGGAGGTTTGTCCTCTCGTCGTAAGGCAATATCGTGAATCCGACATCTTATCCTTAAGCTATCCAGGAAAACCCCCCAAAAAAGACCCTTTCAAGTTTAGCTTTTGAACGAAACTCATTTTATCCTGCGCCTTTGAAGAAAATGTACTGGTTAACTCTTTAGTAAATTCATATGATCACCCTCTGTTATTATAATTTTCTGTTATAATAATAATAATAATAATAATTATAATATATATATATTATATATATATATATAGTAGTATTAGCGAGAAAGGCAAGAACACATCATATTTTTTATTATAGTAGTACCCATAAAAAATGTTTTATGTGTCTTTGGTCTTCCTGTTCCTACTTTTAATATATGGTTATCAGTCAAAGGAATCACTGATATAATATTATTTATTTATATATATATATATATATATATATGATGAATAAAACCACGAAGGAAAAAGAAACACAAAGGGGTCATTAGACGAAAGCGCTTGAGCACCCCTTTGTGTTTCTTTTTTCCTTCGTGGTTTTATTCATCATAAATACTTTTCACGTGTCACTTTCGTGAAATAATTTTTCATATATATATATATATATATATATATATATATATATAATATATATATATATATATATATATATATATATATATATATATTATATATATATATATATATACTGTATATATATACAGTACATATATAAAGATGCGAAGTGTTTTTTTTGCAAGAAAAAACGCTGACTTTTTTGGATGTTCCTTAAAGCAACGATTAAATACTGTTAAAAAAAACTTCTTTTCGAGAATTTTAGAATCATGTTAATTCTTAATGTTGAATATACAGGGTGTCCAAGAAATAATGGTGCAAAATAATTGGTAATTTTTCTATTAATCAATATGTATACAGTATTCCTGGTTGTTGGCATTTCCAAACTGCTTAAGTTTAGCATACTTTCACAAATAATCTTCATTTGTAACTATAATGGATATTCGACACTCAAACTCCACTAGCGCATTAGCGAGATGCTCTGATACAGTGTTTAACCATACCCTCATAGATAAAAACCCAAAGAGGTTAAGTCAAGTGATTGAGGTGGCCATGCAGTCGGTCGGTTCACCACAGCATATCCATCGTTGTGGAAAGTTTATGTCTAGAAAGTTGTGAAAACAGCAACAGCATTGTGGGGAGTATGCATCATGTTACGTATAGTTCGCTCAAGTCGCCGCGTAAGATCGCCAAAGAGAAATGGACCAAGTATGTAGTCCCGTGACATAATTATTTTAACAGTGCTTCTCAACCTTTTCCGACATCATTCACCCTAAACATTTTTTTTTTCAGAAACTCACTCACCCCACTTTGAATATAGGAAAAAGTGATCTTTTTAATTATCAGTGTTCATTATTAACGTTTATTTTTAGTTATCACACTACAGACTACAATATGAAAATTATTCTCATTCACTCTGATTCTGATCTCATTCACCCCTATGTAAACCATTCACCCGGTTGAGAAGCACTGATATAGTACGCCAAACGTTAACTTTTGATGAAATTATAATAATTAACAAAGAAACTAACTAATTATTTTCGTACCATTATTTCTTGGACACCCTGTATATTTAACAGTATTTTAATTATCTCATACTACTAAAACAAATTGATACTTTGCTAATAGTAAAATGTTAAGTACAGTAATTATTGTTACATCTTGTGCTTACAAAGTACGTTTAATTTCATTAGAGACATTTATGAAATGCATATAAATGAGAACTTTAATATAGCCTCTCAAGGTATGCTTAGGATTTTCAATATGGCACACTCTCCTATCTTCATTACTCTTAATCATTAAAAAGAAGCGATGAAAATACTATATTAGATATCCTCACAGGTTGTGTTTCTCAGCCTGAGAGTCGCGGGAGGTGCTCAAGGAGGTCTGGTGCTTAGCAAAAATTCAGCTTGCAAGGAACATCGAAGTTTATTTTTCCAGCTAAAATTAGAGAAATATGTAAAATCAGAGAGCAAGCTTTTATTTTAATGAAAAACTCGTGTCTTACGGTTTTACAGTTGAAATTATTTACTGTTAGTTGTAGGCTTCATATGAAACTGTTAATTTATGTCTTTCACTATATATATATACACATGTACTGTGTATATATATAAAATTAATGATGTAAACAACTTGCGCCTACTTTGCATTTGTTAATCTTCTTGCATTTGGCTGAATACACTCAATTATCACAAAGTAACAAAGTCAATTTCATTGTTTTGTTTTAATGTCAACTACTGACAAGAAGCCAAATTTGCATAAGTATGAGGCTGGAAATGTAATTAGAACTTTCACTGCTTCAGACACCATTTCTAGATACTGACTTCCAGAGCTGGGCATTTGCGGCATATTTTGCGGTACTGCGGTACTGCGGTACTACCAAACTACCAAACCGGCACCAAACCGGTACGCGGAAATTTGAATGCGGTAGCGGTACTGCGGTACTTTCAGCGATCCTTTGCGGTACTGCGTTATGCGGTTCCGGTTTGCGGTTTGCGGTAGTACCGCAGTACCGCAGTACCGCAAAATATGCCGCAAATGCCCAGCTCTGCTGACTTCTTCGTACAATCCAGAATGTACATAAGTCTTTTGACATGAATAACAGTAGTAGGGTGGTTTCAGACGAAAGTTCAGTCAGTTTATCATGTACATTTCCCGCAAGTTCGGCAGACTCTACCACCCTTTCATTGAACAGATTAAGTATACACTTCTTACCAAGCTTTTCATTATCACGTGGGAAATAGTTCTGGAGCTCTTTTTGCAGCTCAAGTATGTTGTGCTGCATCATCATTTAAGGGAGGGGTTTGCTAATTTTTTTAGCTCAAAAGGTTGAAAGCCCAAAAAAGTTTGAGAGACACTGCTCAAGGTCCAAAGCCTAACATTAATTAATCTAAAAGCTTTTATAATTTTTACACACGCATGTTAGATATTTTTCTTTGTTTATATAACATTTGGCAATTATATTATTGGTTATAAACTCATCGATATTTTTGGTTTAAAATATAAATAAAACATAGAAAAATGATCAAGCCTATTCTGTAACTGGTAAATTTAAGTTTAATTCAAATAAAGTCTATTTTGTATATTTAAAATATACATACATAACATTCTTTTGTTTTTAAAATGTATGAAAAGTAATTTATTGAAACTGTATACGATTATCTATTTTCTACACAAATGGATTTCCTGTTGGATAGGAAAAGAAAAGTTAAAGAAATAGCGAGCAGAAAACCGTTTGTTTTTTCTAGCAACACACCCCACACCCACACACACACACTATATATATATATATATATATATATATATATATATATCCTCCAAATGGAGGAGATTGTCGACACCAATCGACCAGCTGGCGGGGAGGGAGGCGTTAGGCAGGAGGCAGGGAGTGCTGGAATTCCCGTTTCGTCTGTCACTGTCCTCTTTAGCTGATGTTTTTCCGTATTCCATCTACCCTGTGAGCAGTCCGGTATGCTCTCAAACACACACTTCTCCCTCTATTCTTTACTACACATACATGCATGTTACACACTACACAATCTTTCCAAACTTATTAAAAAAAGAAAAATAAAATGGCATCGTGTGCCTCAAGAGACCTTGGTTTTGGCTCTCTCCTTCTTATTACAGGGGGGCATTTTTTGCGGCTCGCTCTTGCCCTCTCCTTCATACATTAAATATATATATTCTAGAATGCCAGCTACGCCTTGCGCAGCAAAAGCCCATGAAACACAACGTAGGGGGTACCGGAAGAGGTGAGTGTGTTACTGAAACCTTCCCTGATTCTTCCTTAATGTGTATACTAAATTCCGTGCAGATTACCCAAGCCGTTTCGGCGTATATAAACGAACATAGAACAGACAGACAAACATCATCATCATCATCAGCCAGACTCTGTACATTCGTCAGCCAGACTCTGTACATTCGTCAGCCAGACTCTGTACTGAACGGACGCATTTCCTGAGCTCTCTGATTTTGCATCTACTTTTGTATATTGCTGAGAATTTTACTTTGGATAGTTTTGAATTTTATACTTGCGTTTAAATTTACATTGTTATAGTTAAGTAATTGAATATTAGTGGTTTTTAGCGATTTAGAAGTTTTCATAGCGTGCCGGCTTAATTTAACTTATACCTGTGACGGTTTAAATTTTTAACTCCGCGATGCCGTCGCAGAAAGCGTCGTGTGTTAGGTGTAGGGTTAACCGGTGGTATTCGGAATTTAAGGATTATAACGGCGGTCCTGGCGATTACCGATAGATCAGTTTGTTTCTTTTGCGAGTTCATGGAGGAATTAGTTGACATAAAACGCAGTGTACGTGAGGTAGCGGATAGACTTGCAACGCTTGATGAGGGCAGGGTTAGGGCTACGGTTGACGGAAGCCGAACCAATACTAACGTTGAAGACGTTAGTAATTTGAAGGGTGAGGTGCGTAACTTAGTTTCTAGTTTAGGTAGCTTGTCGGGAAGGTTAGATAGAGTTGAGGAAGAGGTTAAGGTTAGTCCGAGTAGTAGATAGCGAGGGATTTAGAGAGGTTAAGGGTGGAGCTAGGCCGCGTACATTAGGTGATAGGAATCCCCCCCCTATCGAGGTTTCGAACCCTTTCGCCCATTTGGAAAGGGACGTGAATGAGGGGGAAACTATTTTAATTGGGGACTCTTTAGTGCGCCACATGGACAAAGTTCGTTAAACGGAATCCAACCAAGAGGAGGAGGGTCTGTCTCCCAGGGGCCAGGGTTGACAGAGTTAGAGACGAAGTGGATAGGGTTGACGTTGCTTCCCGTCACTCAATGTTGGTGACGATGGTAGGAGGCAACGACTCGTATAGGCCCGATACGAGAGTGCCTGACCTTTTGGAGAGATATAGGGGGTTAATTAGGTCCCTGAAGGCGAGGTCAGATAGGTCTTTAGTTCTAGGTATTACCCCTAGGCACGGGTTGGGTCTTAGAATTACGTCCAAAACAATATTTTTGAATAACAAATTAGAAGAGATTTGTGCTGAGGAAAATGTACCCTTCGTAAAGCTGTGGTCCGAATTCAATGATCCTAGCCTTTTTATAAAAGATGGGGTGCATTTTAATGAAATAGGTAATGCTAGGCTAGGTAGGTTAATAGACGAAAACGTGCGAAAGCTGTATAGGTCGAAGCCTTCTTTAAACGTTGTGGGTCCGGGAAACGCGGGCCCGACGTGATAAATAGTTTAAAACGCGGGCCCGTGGTAAAAAATAACTTAAACGTTTTTTATTGCAACGCGCGTAGTATTAGAAATAAATTAAATGAATTTAAGGCGGTAATTTATTCCGGCAACTATGATATAGTTGCTATCACTGAAACTTGGTTAAATACCGTGACTCGGGACTTGTTGGGGGAACTTGATACCGGGTTTTAAACTCTTTACTAATGATAGGTTACATAGATTTGGAGGCGGCGTTTTGCTGTACATTCGTAATTCCCTTAGGGCTATCGAGGTTAAGTTAGATTTTCCGGCAGCAATTAATGCGATCTGTGTTGAAGTTAGGGCGCGTAGTATTAGTTTTAATTTTTGTTGTTTATAGACCTCCCGTTCAACCCCTCGATATAGATACTAGATTTTACTCACTTCTTGGTAATTTTATTGACAATCGGAATAGTATAATTGTCGGAGACTTTAACTGCCCTAATGTTAATTACGAGAATTTTACGGGTAATGAAGGGTTTGAGATTGGTTGAGTTTATGGACGATAACTTTTTACGACAGATAGTTACCGAACCAACGCGCGGTGATAATATTTTAGATTTGGTGATGACGAACGGCGAGAATATAGTCGAAGGTTTAGAAGTAGGCGAGAGTTTAGGATGTAGCGATCATCAAATTCTTAGGTTTAAGTTATTGATAGAAAACACTAGGATAGTAACGTAATAGAAGTCCCTGATTTTCGTAGGGCTAATTTTGATAGTTTTGCGGATAGGATGAGAGTAGTGGACTGGGATAACTTATTTATGGGTAATGACACAAATTTGCGTTGGGTGGCGTTTAAAGAAAGTTTTAGGAATATTGAAAGGGAGTTTATTCCTCGTAGGCCCAAGCGCGCTAGAAATCGTGGTAGGCCGAAGTGGTGGAGTAGGGAAATAGGAGTTTATAAACGAGCGTAATAGAGCGTATAGACTTAGTAAGCAATGGCCAGGTAGCTAACTTTAATAGATATATCGAGCTTAGACGTCAGGTTAAAAGATCAGTTAGGAATGCCAAGCGTAATTTAGAGATACTTATAGCTGCGGATAGTAAACATAATCCAAAAAAGTTTTTTGAATACGTTAATAATCGTAAGCCGGTAAAAATAACATAGGCCCTCTAGTGGATGTTAATGGCGCTTTGGCTTCTGACGCTCAGGCGATGGCGGGTATTTTCAATAACTTTTTTGCGACAGTTTTTACCGTAGAAGACGTAAATAATGTCCCCGACGTGGACGATATCGTTCCATTTAGTAGCGAGACTATTTTGGATGAAATAACTGTTTACGAGGCTGAGATTGCGCATTATATCGATAGGCTAAAAGTTAGCAAGGCTCCAGGCCCTGACGCTTTTTATCCCAGACATTTGAAAGATTTGAAAGAAGTTATCGTAGGCCCCTTAACGAAGATTTTAATCAGTCACTCGAAACGGGGATTATTCCTGAAGACTTCAAATTAGCTAACGTCACGCCTATTTTTAAAAAAGGCGACCGCGCGTAGCTAGCAATTATAGGCCCATTAGCTTAACGTCAATTGTCGGTAAACTTTTGGAATCCGTAGTTAGGGATCGTATTATCGATCACTTAGAAAGTAGAGATTTGATTAATAGTAGTCAGCATGGGTTTCGACGCCATAGGTCTTGTTTAACTAATTTGTTAGAATTTTATAACGAAATAGTGCGCGAATACGATAGGCATAGAGCAGCTGACGTTATTTATTTAGATTTTAAAAAGGCGTTCGATACAGTTCCGCATAGGAGACTAATTGCGAAGGTTAAAGCGCACGGTATACGCGGTCAGGTAGCTAACTGGTTAGAAGAATGGCTTCGTGCTAGGAGACAGAGGGTCGTAGTTAATGGTAGTGAATCGGGTGGTTAGATGTAGGTAGCGGTGTCCCACAGGGTTCAGTGTTAGGCCCATTGCTATTCGTAATTTACATTAACGACATAGATGTAGGATTGACTAGTAACGTGTCAAAATTCGCGGACGATACTAAAATAGGCGGTAAGGTTGTTAACGAGGACGATAGAAATAGGATCCAAGACGATGTAAATAGGATTATGGAGTGGACAGATAAGTGGCAGATGCAATTTAACGTAGACAAATGTAAAGTTTTGCATATAGGTTCTCGCAACAATAATTACGCGTACACGATGGATGATAGGGAGTTAGCGAGCGTTGACGAGGAAGTAGATTTAGGCGTACGCGTATCTAAGGATTTAAAGGTTAGGAACCAGTGCCTGGAGTCTTGCGCAAAAGCTAATAGGATGTTAGGCTTCATAGCGCGTAATTTCGAATTTAAATCGAAGGATATTATATTGCCCCTTTACAAGTCCCTAGTCAGGCCTCATTTAGAATATGCAGTTCAGTTTTGGTGCCCGTACTTGCGTGAGGATATTGATAGGTTAGAAAGGGTTCAGCGTCGTGCCACGAAACTTATTCCGTCATTGCGCAATAAGCCTTATGAAGATAGGATTAAAGAGTTAGACCTGTATTCACTCGAAACTAGGAGATTAAGGGGGGAGCTTATTGAAGTTTTCAAAATCGTTAATAACATCGATAACGTAAATTTTGACAAATTGTTCACTTTCGATAATAGTAATACTCGCAATAACGGATTTAAGTTGCGTGGCAGACGTTTCATTACTAATATCGCTAAAAACTTCTTTACGTTTAAAGTAATTGATAAATGGAATAATCTTCCCGCGTCAGTCGTTCATTCTACCAGCGTTAATATGTTTAAGAACCGTCTTGACAGACATTTTAAAGGTATTAACGTTGTTTAATTTAAAAAACAACAAAGTTAGCAACAGAAGCTCTGGTGGTGGTGCTCGAGAATGAGTCTGTTGACGATGAATGCCAGCTTGTGACATGCCAACTTTACCTACTTTTTTTTTTTTTCCTTCTTATCCTCTCCTTACTTTGCATGTCTCTAACTCTTTTCTTGCATGTTTGTAGTTTGCATGGTATGACAGTGAGTTAAGACTGTGTTTGCATGGTTTGTAAGCGTTCTTATTTTACTTCTTTTCATCTTTCACCCCTCTCCTATTCTCTCCGACTATTTTTCTGACTTGTCGGCAGTGGCCGGCGGATGATGATGGTGAGACACTTTTCCTCTTTTTCTGAATGAATGTTAACCCATGAGTGATAGGTGTTGCTCTTACTTAACCCCTTATTCTCTTCTCTTCTCTTAACCCGCTACTCTTTCCTTTCTCTCGGGCTAACCTTAGAGTGGATCTTAGGGTCTTTGTTAGCCTTAGCTTCTGTAGATCTGTAGATCATCTTAGGGTCCTTGTTAGCCTTAGCTTCTGTAGATCTGTAGATCATCCCAAGAATGTGTTGCATGGTTTGTAATGCGTTCTTATTTTACTTCTTTTCATCTTCCACCCATTTCCGGCGGAGGGGGCTGCATCCTCTACCTCCCTATGGATGGAGGACCGGTCTGCAACTGCTGGAGGTATGTGTTGCTTTGAGTTAAGAATGTGTTGTTCTTTGAGTTAAGAATGTGTTGCATGGTTTGTAATGCGTTCTTATTTTATTTCTTTTCATCTTTCACCCCTTTCCGGCGGAAGGGGCTGCATCCTCTACCTCCCTATGGAGTGGAGGACCGGACTGCAACTGCTGGAGGTATGTGTTGCTTTGAGTTAAGAATGTGTTGTTCTTTGAGTTAAAAATGTGTTGCATAGTTTGTAATGCGTTCTTATTTTACTTCTTTTCATCTTCCACCCCTTTCCGTCGGAGGGGGCTGCATCCTCTACTTCCCTATGGAGTGGAGGACCGGTCTGCAACAGCTGGAAGTATTCTCTTCGACTATTTTTCCGACTTGTCGGCAGTGGCCGGCGGATGATGATGGTGTCTTTCTTTCTCTTTTTCTGAATGAATTTTAACCCCGAGTGATAGGTTTTGCTACTTACTTAACCCCATATTCTCTTCTTTTAACCCCTTACTTTCTTCTTTCTCTCGGGCTAACCTTAGAGTGGATCTTTGGGTCTTTGTTAGCCTTAGCTTCTGTGTGTATATATATATATATATATATATATAATATATATATATATATGGTTACCTCATTTTTTCATTTGTTCGTTCTCCCTCCTCATCTTAGCGGAGCGTTCTTCTATACAAGCGTCGTTCTTTACGTTAATTTTACTGTGTGTTGTTTGCAATTGAAATGTGTATATATATATGGATTTCTTGTGACCAATTAGAAATTCGGTATTTAAACAATGCGAACATTGCGTTCGAATGAGTAACGTCGTCGGTCTCCTCTAGAAAATAGACCAAAATGAAGCAAAACCTGTCATTAGACTCCTCTTGTATTTAAATAAAATGAAACCAATCAAATGTTGGTTCAGATTTTATCCCCAAACCCGAGTGGCATAACTGGACGCGCGTTGGCGATTTCGTAATGTCCTTTCTGACTGACCATTTTACTCCATTTAAATACTGATGAACAGTCGGTCTCCTCTTTATATACAGAGAGATAGACAGCCAATCTATATTGTATGCGTATATATATATGTATGTGTGTATATATATATATGTGTGTGTGTGTGTGTGTGTGTTTTACGGTTTTTTTGCGAAATCGGTCTTTTTGCAAATTCTCCGGTCAGTTTGCAAAGAAACCAAAACAATAGTAATTTTACGAAATGATCTTAAATGTTTGATCATTTTGCAAAAACACAAAAATCGTTCAATTTGCAAAATCACCAATAATCTTGTCGGTGTATTTGCAAAATCTCTTGTTCTAATACTGTAGAACCTCCCGATATTCCCTGTATTTTATTGTTAATTACCACTAGTGTTCTGCTTTAAAACCTTACTGAATGAAAGGAAACTGAAGGTTATTGATAAATGAACTAATGTTTATTTCATAAGAGTTGCCCTCATGGTACACAGTAATAAAATAAAACTAAAAATAGAAACCAAATCCCTGCCATTTATTGAAGTTACTCTGACTTGTTTACACAAGAGGAACTGCACTTACACCTGCTGTTGCACACGTTCTTATTCCTATAAAACTTACATCGACTGTTTTGGCAAAACCTGGAGCAGAACGCCAATTAAGAGATTCAATCCAGTTCGATTGAAATTATTCAAATTATTGAAATTTAAATTATTGAATGCCTGGTTAGGTCAACTGTACGCCCTTGACGATTGGTTAGGTTAAGGCGTGATATTTTCGTTGTTTAACGAAAATATCACGCCTTAACCTAACCAATCGTCAAGGGCGGACAGTTAACCTAACCGGGCATTCAGTTAACCTAACCGGGTATTCAGTTGACCTAACCAGCCATTCACTGTAAACAGTTTAAAGGTCTGATAGTTTAAAGGTCTGAGTGACAGTAGCTCTCACCTGTTTGGAGATTTTGCAAATACACCGACAAGATTATTGTGATTTTGCAAAGTGGCCGATTTTTTGTTTTTTTTTTTAAATTGACCGATTTTTGTGTTTTTGCAAAATGATCAAACATTTAAGGTCATTTAGTAACATTACTATTGTTTTGGTTTCTTTGCAAACTGACCGGAGAATTTACAAAAAGACCGATTTCGCAAAAAAAACCGTAACATATACATATGTTCAAAAAGACCCACATGTTAAAACATGAATTGCATGATAAATATTCTCTCTCTCTCTCTCTCTCTCTCTCTCTCTCTCTCTCTCTCTCTCTCTCTCTATATATATATATATATATATATATATATATATATATATATATATATATATAAAGGTATAAAATATAGATAGTAGGAAGGTAAAATTCTGTCTGATTATCTTTGATAAATCGAGTGACAGCGATGACGTAATGATTGAAGTAGAAAGTCATTTCCCTTAAAACTGATTTTGGGCGCTTCCTGAACCCACGCATTTTTATCCTTCTGCCCTTGAATAAATCCCTTTCACCTTTTATACCTATCACCTTTTATCCCTCCCATTTTTTATCTCTCCCACCTTTATCTTTACAATCTTTACATTAGAATGGCTGAGGGTTAATATTCGTTTTAGCACCTGACCTGGACTTTGGGACGACAATAGGTTTTTCTTATGTTGTTGTTGTTGATGTTTAGCCGATCAGCCCACCCTGATCGTTCATGCCGGCGGCACGCAGGTAACCGATCGCCCTCTCCGGAGTGGACCAGAGGTTCAGCGCACTAGTGATCTTGTGTTGTGTTCTACGTTGTGCTAGAGCGGTACAGTCTGTCATAATGTGTTCAATTATTTGTGGTGTGTCCTGGCACTGGTGGCAGGTGTCGTCTGTGGAGTTGTCTAGTCTGTGTTTATATGTCTGTAAGTTGGGGTGATGTCCACATCGGAATCGTGCTAAGTTAACTCGATCCGATCTGCTCTGACCTGTCAATGGGTGACGGCTTCGCACCTAGGACCGCATTCGGACCGAGTCGTGTCAGTGCTTTGTGGGTTAGGTGTGTGTGTATGTGTTTTCTGTACTGTGTGATGTCTGTGGGGCGTGGTATGGATGGAGTATTTGGTTATAATGTCTCTCTGGTGTTACTTTAATGGTGCGAGGTGTTGGTGCATGATTGTACATGTAGTGGCAAGGGTGCCGTGGGTTAGTTGTCGCTGCTGCCATGAATTGTGTTCCCCTCATGTCTAAATGTTCCCTAACTTTCAGTATTTTTGTTCATGTGTGCAGGTGTTCTATTGGTGTTGTTTGAGTACATCCTGTGATGATACGAAGTGCGTTGTTTTGTATTGTCTGTAAGGTGTTTAATGTTTATGTGTGTGTTTGAGATAATGGGTGCCCAGCATGGGCTAGCATAGTCCATAACTGAGCGAATATATTGTTTGTATGTGAGTGATGTTGTTTCGTGCTGGTGTCCAAAGTTTGTGCCTGTTAGTACCCGAAGCGTGTCTAAGTATTTTGGTCCTGTGAATGTGTGGAATGTTGGTGTTGTTTAGTGTAATCGGTTGAGTTATCTGGTGTTCTTTTGTTGTGCTTGTTAGCAAGGTGATGGTTGATTTTGTGGGCGCTACTTTGAGTCTATTGTGTGTGAGCCAGTCTTGTATACTGTTTATGTATGTTTGTAGGTTATTTGTAGCGGTGTCGATGTTGTTGTGGGTGGATGTTAGAGTGATGTCATCTACATATGATGATAAGGTGAGCTTGTTATCTATGGGTGTTGGAATGTCATGCATGTATAAGTTGAAGAGTGTTGGTGAGAGAACAGAGCCTTGAGGGACCCCGTTCAGAAAAACCTTGTTTTTGGATGACTTGCCATTAAATGTGACATGTGAGTATGTTCCTGAAAGATAGTTGCTCAGCTACCTTTTGGTGTTATTGTGCATGTTTGTGTTGAGTATTTTGTTTATGAAAGGGAAGCGTGGGATAGCATCAAATGCTTTACTAATGTCTACTGTTGCTAATAGTGTACGTTGAGCTGGTCGTCTGAATTGATGCTATCCATGATGTGCTGCGTGGGGTTAGTAAGTAATGTCGTGGTTGAGTGGTGAGGTCTGAATCCATGTTGAGTAGGCGATAGTGGTATGTGTGGGTTGGTGATTTGTAAGATTAGTCTTTCTGTTACTTTGGAAGGTGTGCATAGTAAAGTAATGGATCTATGGGAAGCTGGTTCTGTTGGATTTTTGTTTGGTTTGAGTAGTGTAATAATTTTACCTTGTTTCCATATGTCAGGAATAATAAAGTGTTGGTATGAATATGTGCTGATGTTTGTGAGAGCTAGTATTCCCTGTGGGCCCAAGTGTTTAAGGTGTATGTTAGATATGTTGTCTGGTCCAGTTGCCTTTGAATTCTTAATGTTTTTGATGATGTTGGTGGTCTGGTCTGTATTGAATGGTGTAATGGTCGTGTCGAGTCTGTAGGTTTTCTTGTGTCTGGCTGTTTGTCTGTCTGCGTGTTTCTGGTTGTTGTCTCTGTTTAAGTGACTTATCTTTGCGTAGTGATTAACTAGAATGTTAGCTTGTTGTGTATATATGTTGGGATATTATTTTGGCTGCGACAGATAGCAGCGTGTGAGGTATGAATGCCGATGTTAGAG
>JAJOZX010005705.1:132500-175000 GCA_023014485.1 Bathynomus jamesi
TCCCACAGGGTTCCGTTCTGGGTCCTTTACTTTTTATCATCTATATTAATGATATAACGTCGGGATTCTAAGTACAATCTCCAAATTTGCAGACGATACGAAATTAGAAGTAGTGTAGGTACTGAGGAGGGCGTAAGAGCGCTTCGGAATGATCTTGACAGGTTGGGCGAATGTCTGCTACTTGCAGATGCCATTCAACTTGGATAATGTAAGGTAATGTACATAGGTTATAAAAACCGAATACCGATTACTCTCTCTGAGAAGGAATTTGACTGAGACCGATCTAGAGAAAGACTTAGGAGTCTATATCAGCAATGATCTGAAACCGTCGAAGGATTGTGCAGAAGTCGAAAAGACGGCCTTAAAAATATTAGGTTATATTAAAAGACAGTTTCCAGTTTCGGAACAAGGAGACTGTAATGAATATATATATAATATATATATATATATATATACATATATATATATATATACATTTAACTGCAATGACCGCGCAGTATATTAACGTATAGAAACGACGTAAGTATAGAGGAGTGTTCTGCCACACGAGGAAGAGAAATAACAAACAAATGAAAAATAAGGCACCCGCCCGGGAAATCGAACCCAGGATCTTCCAATTGCCGGTCAGACGTGCTAACCACTACACCACGGGACCACGATAGTCAGAAGTTGTAATTCTCCTACATAGGGCAGAAACCAATGCCCTCTCAAGGCATTGGTTTCTGCCCTATGTAGGAGAATTACAACTTCTGACTATCGTGGCTCCGTGGTGTAGTGGTTAGCACGTCTGACGGCAATTGGAAGATCCTGGGTTCGATTCCCGGGCGGGTGCCTTATTTTTCATTTGTTTGTTATATATAATATATATATATATATATATAATGTCTGGTCGAAATTTTTGAAAATAAAATTATGAAATCCAAAATTGATATTCCGGAATGAAAAATCTTTTTTTTTTTTTAAATTGAATTAAAAGCTTTTTTTTAAATTCGATGATCGGTGTTCAAAAAGTGTTCAAAAATAGATCGGATTTACTGGCTGATTTGAGAGAGAGAGAGAGAGAGAGAGAGAGGATAGTTCTATTTTCTCTAATCCATTTTACGACGTTTTTTAAATTTTTAAAGTACACCCAAAAAATTTAAATAACGACTATACAAGTACTTGCGATTTAAAAGAGAATCGATTTGTCAGTGTGTGTGTGTGTGTGTGTGCGTAGACAAGTGGGAAAAAGTGAGTACGAGTGTGTGATAATTCACAGATGTAGTGGGGTAATTTTTTGTGAGGTAACACTTTCCATACATCGGAACATTAAAAAAAATTATGTACAAAAAATACAAGTATTTTACTGTCGGAAAAAAAGCTAAGTTGATCCTGATTAGGTTAGGTTAGGTTAGGTTAAGTTAGGTTAGCGAGTACCTCAATATTTAATGACTTAACAGAAAACGCCTTTGGAGCCCTCAGTTACATCCGAAACATTTATCGCCCCTTTCGCAATTCAATAGTACCGAGGTTAGGTTAGGTTAGGTTAGGTTAAATTAAGTTAAGAGCGCTTTTGCGGGCATTCGTCCTTGGCCCCTCCTTCCTTTATAAAAAGCTTGGTTAATCAGTTTTTTAGATAGATTAAAAAGTCAGTATCTCGTTTATGCAGGGATACGTACATATATGTGTGTGTGTGTGTGTGTGGGTGTGTGTACAAAAGGTTTAAAACTACAAATCCAACAACTTTTTATTGCCGTAAATATTATTTATTCTTTAATTATTTATTTTATTAACACAGTTTTCACTCGTAAAAAATACATTTTAATTTACATTTACAATTTTACATTCACAACAAAATGGTATTTCCACAAATTGAAAATGTAACTTAATATTTCGTCTGATTCTTCCATTTATAAAATATTCTATTAAATCTCGACCTTGAGTCCATTAGACACAAAATTGAGGACTTAAAATTAATACTTCATAAATGGTTGTGAGAACTCTTTTTTTTTTTACGAAGCAAAATTGAAGATCAACTGAATATTTCTTTTTTTTTCTGAGAAGATGGGGTGGGAAAGCAGGCCCCGAGAAAAGGTGTTCCCTTTAATTCAGGGTGGTAAGAAAGAGGTCCTTGTTTTTATGTTTTGTCAAAATAACACAAAAACAACAGTTTCAGTGAATACTGTACTTAAAATCTGTAAATAAACTACACTGCAAACGCTTATTGGGAGAACTTCTTCCTTATTTTTCTAATAAACGACTGATAGCTTTTTTTTTTAGCTTTTTAGCATTTTTTTTAGCATTTTTTTTTAGCATTTTTTTTAGCTTTTTTTAGCTTTTTAGTTGGTCAAAGCGTTGAAAAGTAAATGCATTTTGAGTTTCATAAGAAATAATTCTTGGATGTGATTCCAAAAGAAATTAAAATTTTCTATTAACAATAAAGCTTTTTCATCTTTGAAATTCGTTTCTAGTTTTGAATTAACAGAATTAACAGAATTAACCGAATTTACCGAATTTACCGAATTTGCCAAATTTCCCGGATGATCTGTGTCCATGAGAGGGCCTGTAGTACCTTCTTCGGCTGAAGCCTCCGTGACCTTTCTTCTTAAACTTTATGGGGTCCGGGTCGGGGTTTGGATCAGCGTTGGTCGTTGAGAAGATGATAAACAGGAACGAAAGAACAGCCAATAACAGACGAGTCTGTTCGAATGGACGAAAATGAGTCATAATGAAGGGAATACGAATGCAAAAAACTTCACTTTTTTACGTGAAGGTCAAAATATGAGAATAAAAACCCACTCTAACCTAGGTGCGAATTTCTCAATGGTCTCTGGATTATTTCCTAATCGCCTTTTTTCATTCGTTTTTCGGTTTATAATTTCTGTATAATAAACAACAATGTAATAACCAATGTAATAATAAATTTATAATTTCTGTAATTAATAATTATGCAATATTAAATGTAAAATTAATTATAAATGTAATAATTATGTAAAAATAATAGAATCTGTATGTTTAGAACAGGAAGATAGTTTAAAAAAAAAAAAAAAAAAAAAAAAAAAAAAAAAAAATTTGTGCGAATGTACTTAATGAAAATGCCCCTCCTGTCTCGAGAGAATGGAATCCAACCTAGGTGCGAATTTCTTAACGGTCGATCCCTGAACTGTTTTTCCCTCTTGTTTTGTTTCATTTGTGTTTCTGTATCCACCCGAGGAGGATGCCAGTGGGCGTCGAAACTGTCGTGGAAATAAACTCTGTCTATTAGAGTGGGTTTTTATTCTCATATGAAGGGAATACGATTGATAAAAGCATCAAAAACACTACTTTGACGCATCAATTTACTCGAAGTACCTGCCTAGCATTCTCTCTCTCTCTCTCTCTCCTCTCTCTCTCTCTCTCTCTCCATTATTTTCTTTTTACATGTACTGTTTGTTTTAGACTTGAGAAAACACGTTTGAAAAATTCAATTTTTTATTTTGTTACGAGAGATCTGTCTTTATAATTCATTTTTAAAAGCTCCTCTTGTTATTTTAAGTCATACTCATGTTAGTTCTACTTTACACACACACACACACACACACACATACACACACAGTTACATTTCTAATAATAATAATAATAACCTTGAACAGACATTTTATATCTTTTGAGATTCACTGAACCAAAGTTTTTACTAATTTTTAACACTTAAAAAAAATAAATATTTTAAACTCAATTTATAATTTTTGGTTTTTGTCATGTCACTTTTGAACACAAACTGAACCCCAACGATTTTAACTAAACATTAAATATAAATTTACTTTACATGAAATATACTGTATATGAAATATATATACCTTTATAAAATATATATAAAAATATATTTACTTTATGAAATATATATATGAAAAATATATTTATTGTATATGAAATATATGAAAAATATATTTATTTTATAAGAAATATATATGAAAAATATATTAATTTTATATGAAATATATAGTATATAAAAAATATATTCACCTTATCTGACATGATTTCAAGCATTTTTTTTATACACATTAAAGTGAAAATGACAAACCGCTATTGGTCGAAGGTAAAATAGTAATAATAAAAATAGTAATAATAAAATAGTAATAATAAAAAGTAATAAAAAAAGTAATAAAAAAAGTAGGACTAAAAAGTAAATAAAAGTAAAAGTAATGAAAAAAGTAATTTTAAAAGTAATATTAATAAAAAAATAGAACTAAATATAAAAATACAAGTAATGAAAATGCCAAAATAGTGTTTAATGGAACTATATCATGATACCCATGATACCCATAGTTTAGAAGACAGAAAGCCAAATTGATGTTCCCTCAGTTATCCGTGATTGAGGGGCGGACCATGATCACGGATAACCCGATTTCACGGTTAACTCAGTATATCTCGCGGGTGAGTGGGTGATGCAGCCGCTACTGCTTGCCACCACTGACTGGCCTCCCACCTCGCGCACCACCACACACAGTATAATATACTGTACAATTAAATACTTTGTACTCATCACAAGACGAGAAAATTATCCACCCATGAACTCTAGTCCCTCCCTCTGCTAACACTTCGAGTCGCGGGTGTAAACACCCCCAAATCACGGTTAATTCGATGTCATGATCACGGATAATGAACAAGGGTAATAATTAGTAAACCACGGTTACTCCAGTTACGGTTAGGATGAAAGTTGATGTAGTTTTTTTAACTTCCTTCGCATCATCTAAAGTCAGATGAAAGAGGACCTAAAGCTTTACGTGAGATCCAAACCACAGGTCGCCACATAATCTGGAAGTGGTGGAAGGTCTCCCATCGAACTACTCTCCATATTCAATGTCGCTTAAATTCGCTGATCTAAGAAGGAGGCGGTGTTACGACATTGGCCACGACGAAGCCCCGAGTCACGGTTGAGTAAATCACAGATAACCGTGTGTGTATGTGTGTATATATATATATATAATTTAGCATACACAATCTGTGTATGTATGTATATATGTATTTATATATAAGTGTTTACTTACGATCTTCATTTTGGTGGTGTGGCGTATGTGTAACCGCAGACGGGACGCGTCTGACGCTGCTTCATCTTCGCTGTCCTTTTTATACCATCCTTGAAGAACAGCGGTGAGATGTAAAAAAAACGGCTGATTAATTATTTACCCGAACTGAGGCATTCCTCTATCCATGGAATTTAGGAAGTATTATCGGTCGCCATTCCTTATTATAATGTGTGTGTGTGTGTGTGTGTGTGTGTGTGTGTGTGTGTGTGTGCCTGAGGGATTCGTTTTATAAGAAGGCTATTATTATTATTATTATAAGCGACCTTGTAATTATGATAGCTGAAGCTTTGTCAGTTTTACATTTGTAAATACGAGTTTGGAGTCATTTTAATATTAATTAATAATGAGTTTTATGTATATATATATATATATATATATATATATATATATATATGCACTAAAATCACAGACTAACACGTGATCTTATTAATAAGCAAACAACCACAGGGAAAAGGAAACGGGAACACGAAGTCCGAGCGCTTTCGTGATATATTCACATCTTCAAGGAAAAACAAAAAACAGCTATTTTTTGTTTTTCCTTGAAGATGTGAATATATCACGAAAGCGCTCGGACTTCGTGTTCCCTTTTCCTTTTCCCTGTGGTTGTTTGCTTATATATATATATATATATATATATATATATAATATATACCTCGGTTAACCTTCGTTTTGAGTCCGCCGAATTGTTCATTCTGACGAAGGTCAAGCTTGTCATTCCACCTTAGATCTACGGTTTAACGTGGAATCCGAACCATGCCCCACCACTGGCGGACAGAAATTACAAAGTCCTCCCCTGGACTCGATCTCACGACCTCCCAGCCCAGCGTTTTAACCACTAGGCTACCCAGGGTACCCATTTATCTACCAACCAATTTTTTTTATTGTGTGGAAGGATGAACAGCTGGTTTTGCTGCGCGCCAACTGCCGTCATCGGGTCTCGATCCCGGAGCCGATGGATTTGTAGTCAGCGATGCTAACCACGACACCACCAACGTGTGTATATATATATATATATATATATATATATATATAACCTGTTTAATCCGGGTTAATTGAGGGGAAATCCAGTCCATATTAAGCGAATTTCCGGATAAAGCGAAGCCTCCATCCTCCACCTCCACTACCACTACGACTCCACCACCTCCATAATTAAAAGCATCACCAACTTTGTGGTAAGTACTGAATGTCAATTGTGTGGATGAATAATATATATTATACTGCAGGTTTGTGATTCAAAAGTGTTTTAAGTTTGCCAACACGTGGGTGATCCGGACTGCATCCGGACTATTTCTGGTTAATCCGGACTCAGTCCGGATTAACCAGAAATAATCCGGAGTGGTCATCCAGTCCGGATTAAGCAGATTTCCGGATAAAAAGAGTCCGGATTAAACGGGTTTTACTGTATCTACACCAGATGGCTACGGACCTTTTTTTTTTATTGCTTCAACAGAAATAAAATAATTTGGTGTTCGGTCTTAGCAGTTTTCGGACGACTGCAGCTCATGTGCATAGTCCTTTGCGTTTATATATGTTCGCCTCGGTGGTGTAGTGATTAGCATCACTGACTACGAATCCACCGGCCCGGGTTTGACTTTGAAATTTCTGACCACCCGTGGTGGGTCTAAGGTAAGGCAACAAGCTTAACTTTCGTCAGAATGAACAATGTAAGCGGAAGCAAAACCAAATTTACCCAGATATATATATACATTATTAGAGGTCTGCACGGGCCTACTTTAACAGGCCCGGCCCGGCCTGGTCCGATAAGTTAGAGTATATTTTTTTATTTTGAAGCCCGTGTTTAGCCCGGCCCGTAAGAATTTTATAAAACATGTACCTGGCTTGGCCCGGCCTGCATTTGACGCTGTGTCACCGACCTATAACACTATGCCATTTATAGTATTATACTGTAGGTGTGGCACTATCGAAATCGTGTATTATGACAAACAGCAACTATAAAATTAATGTTGGCACCATTTAAAAATAATTTACAAATATTTTAAATCACTTTGTTTTTTATTTTTTACCATTCACTACACATTTGAAAAACGTTGAATTCCGTACCCACCCATGCCCGTAGCCAAACACTATATTTTCAGCCCATACCCGACCCGTGTCCGTCATGCTTTCAACCAGCCCACTCATACCCGGCTGGGTCGGGTACGGGCTTACGGTCCTACCCGAGCCCGTGTGCAGACCTCTGTACAGTATATGTGTTCCTGAAATGTTTCGTTTTCTGTATGGTCTCGTAAGGGCTGAAAACTACTCAGTAGGATTTAGTAGGACTAAAGCAATTTTTGGACTGCAAATTTTTACCTGTTTTAAGACGAAGAAAATAAGGTAATTATTTAAGGTAAATATTTAAGATAATTTAATCACTTAATTAATTTTGTTTTAAAATTTCAATAAAAAAGTTTAAATTACAATAATCATCATTCACGGGGTCCAGAAACTGCACCAGCGCTCAGATCAATTAATTGCTCTAACTCCTGTATTATCATTAACAGCATCTTCCGGATTCGAACTCCCGACCTCAGTTGTCTTCACTTCACTTATAAGGGAAAGTGTAAATAAAATTTTAATCTAACGAATAATAATAATTATTATTATGACTATTATTATTATTATTATTATTATTATTATAATTATCAGCCGTAGTAGTAATAGTAATAGTAACAGTAGTATGGTAGTAATTTGTATTAATAATAGGAGTGGAGAAGGTTTATTTTTCACTCCCTTTCATTTATTTCACTAACGTCGTCTGAAAACCATAAAAGTGATTTATTTTATTTTCGGTTCTCAATAGAAGCTTTTTCTTTTTTTTTTTCTTTTTTGTTTCATTTGAACCTTCAACCAATTTAATTCGAAGCCTTTGAGACACTTCTTTATCTTTAGAAATAATTTCGTTAAATTAACACTCAAATTCAATACACTAAAATTACTTTTCTTTTCACCAACAAAATTCTACAAAAAAGTTATGTCTATTTCTCAAAAATCTGTGGAGAAAAATCATTCGACACGGGACAAATCCTACTCCTATTAAGAGATGCGAACATTGCCCCTTTATTTAAAGGAGATAACAGAACCAATACTGAAGAAGTATCGACCAGTATCTCTCATCTCTTCACCTTATAAAGTGCTTTGAACGCGTAATTACAGATAATATTACTTACTACACATAAGGAGAGAATTTATTCAATCCGAACCAACATGGCTTCAAGGCTGGAAGATTATGCCTATCACAGTTATTAGACCACCAAGAGAAAATACTAGGAACATTTTGTCAAGGTCAAAATATGATGTAATATACACCGAGTTTGCTAAAGCTTCCGATAATTGTGATTATGGAATTCTAGCACACAAACTTATGTATACAGGAATTTCTGGAAAGTCGGGACGATATATATATATATATATATTAATAAATTAAGGACGGAGGATCAGGCGCACCTGAATGGGCTGTTACAACCTATAAAAAAGCATTCCCCGTCAAGGAAGAGTGCAAAGAAATTGCTAAATATTGTTTTTGAATGTGGATATATTGTAAGTTGGTGGAAATGAACTCTGAAAAAGTAAATAGTAAATTTTAGAGAATGTATGTACGTGGTATGAAAAAGTTTTTGCAAAAGTATGTTCTGCAGTGTGGTATTTGTTCTGAGAAGACATGCACGCTCTGAGGGGCCATGGTGGGTCTGGTATAGGCGCGGGGGTGGAATTGTTATGCTCTTCGGAGCATTGGTTATTAAAATATCTGTACATATAAAAAGAGCGAGGGCGGAAAAATTTCTACGTAGGTGAAGTGAGAGGAAGTTAGTAGTAATCTGTTCATTATTAAAAGTTTTTATGGCTCTATTTTGAATGGAGTCTAGACGGTTTAGGGCCATGGCACCACACCCAACCCGTATATAAGAGCAATATTCCATCGGCGAGCGCACGTGGTTTTTGCACATGATGATCATTTGTTCATTGGTGAAGTAATGCCAGGCATTATACAGAAGGTGAAGCTCTTTGAATACGTTTGTAGCTACTGATTTAACATATGTGAACCAAGAGAGATAAGAATTCAGGTGAAGAGCTAGTATTTTAATGCAGGGAGGAATGGGTATTGAGGAATTATCGAAAAACTAAAGAAAAAACCTTGGTATTCCAACTTCAAAAATTATTTCTGTATAGTACCTGACTTATATTTAATATATGATATATTAATTAATTAATATATATCAAATATATTAATTAATTAATATATATTGATATACTGTATATTAATTATAGGGCCTACAGTCAATAAGCCACTATAAATTGGTGACCCTAGGTGATACGAATACCCAGCTACGATGAAAAATGTTTTTGCTCAAATTTCACTGTAGCTGGGTATTCGTATCACACCAGATATTCACCAATTTATAGTGATATAAATATAGGACTGTAGGCCCTATAATTAATGTAATTAAATAATTAAAGAATTATTTGTTTGAGATTGTTTAGGGACCACCAAATGAATTAATGTCACAAAATAAATAGAGAATAGATTGAGTTTCATTTATTCAATAAACAAAACAGATAAACGATAAAAGTCACAATAAAACGTCGCATTTAGTTGAATTAGATCTGTGGTTCCCAATCTAGAGGTAAATTACTCCACTGGGGTAATGACAACTATTTTGTGGGGTACTGACACGCGATCCTGAAGTTATAAAAAATAATATCAAATGATTGGGGTAATGAGCTGGATTAGAATTGGATTTTTGGTAACCATACAAAAAAAGTTGGGAACCACTGAATTAGATGAACAATTAAATGCTTGACCTGTTGAGCTTAAATTAATTACACTAAAGGACAAACTGCACAATATGGCTTATTAAATGAATTATAAGAATGCGCATGAAGTGAATTTGAGTGTTTACTGCTGAAAAGGGAAATAACAAAATATGCCTAGGCGCAGGGCCTATTATAATAAACGATTACATTTTCCAAGATCAGAAGCCAGCGGCTGACTGAAGGTTGGAAATAGTTCGCCTTTGGAGTGCGATGCCGTACCGTCATCATCTCGTTAGTGAGGTGTGTCTCAGGAAGAGACTTATTTGAGGCATGAGAGAGGCAATCGAGGGAAAGAAAAAATTCAAGGGGTAGCTGAAAAAATGTCTGAATGTGTCGTTGAAAACGTACCTGAAGTGTGTCACTGTACACACACACACACACACACACACACACACACACACACAGAGGATTGCCAAAAGTAAATAGACACCTTTTTTTCATATATTTTGATTTCATAATAAAAGTCAATAAATAATAAAAACATTACTGAATCAATACATTTAGAAGCGTGTTGCTCTCCCTTTGCACGAAGTGAAGCTGGCACACGTTCTGGCATTCCATTGAGGAGCCTTGCCATTTGTTATTGAGGACAATCATCGTGGTGTCTATTTACTTTTGTCAACCCTATATACATATATTGTTTGCTTTACATGACTTATACAATTCTGGTCGATGAGGAAGTTTGCAGCGATTAATTTAAAGATTAAAATAATGTGAATTTTGGTTTTGGAGTTATTTTAGCTTTGACTTTTCTTCTTCCTTGGGTTTCACATCAGAACAAATTTTTATTTTAGTTTGGGTTTCGTTCAGTACTTGTATGTAAACACAGAAGCGCTCGGTCATTATGAATTAATTTCGATCATTCATGCGGACTCTCTATGAAAGAATCGTTTGGAGTATCCGAAAAAATTAATATTACATGACAAACGATACAAGACCAAAAAAGGTTTTTACGAACACTCATTCGTGATAGAATTATCTATTTGCTTCTTAGTATTCGGCTACTTCACTGTCAGTAGTGTAGGAATATTAATAAGTCATCTATTAATGTTGGAACGTACTGAATATTAATGAACGAACTATTACGCCTTACTATTAACTCTTAACAGGATACTGGGAACCGATTGGGTTGGGCTCGAACTCAAGTCACGTGTTATAATAAAAAAGAAACACTGCTTCCACACAACGAGCTATCCCAGACTCTTAAAAGCAACCGTTTGAACTCGTGCTCGTCCCGGATTGGTTCTTATTTAATCAATAAATTTATTTTTCAAATTTCCATCTTTGGAAGTGTGGTTACTGTACTAAAAGTATTATATAAAATAGTATAACTCATTACACACTTTAATCTTTAATTTTTTAACTATGGAGATTTTATCTAGCTAGAATTATATCTAGATTTCTCTACATACGAAGGCGCGTCAAAAAGCCCTAGGCCTAAGGTGTATATACACTACCAGGGGTGGGGAACCCTTGGCACGCGTGCCAAACGTGGCACGCCAACGACTTTTTTCCGGCACGCGATTCCCCGGGCTCACCTTAAAAAAAATTAAATAAATAAATATCCAAATTCTTCGCTGAGTTTTATATTTTAACTTAATGTTTTCTGCTAAAAAATGGTAAAGATTAACTTCTGTTTAATATATTATGTAGGTAAAATAACATTTTATTTTCTCTGTAATTTTTATGTATTATTCATAAGGGATTAAGAATCAATAAAAGAATATCTTTAATTTTATTTTTTTCATTGTGCTTTAGCCAAGTAAAACGATTATGAGATTGGGCACTGTAATGTATTGGGAAAACTTGAAAAAACTTATGGCTGATTGATCTGATATATAAAAACAAAAAAAAATCAGAATTATTGTTTACTCTTTTGCTGATGTTAAAAATTGCGTTTTTAAATTGTGTGGCTGTATATGGCAGCTATAATTACACTTAAAGGCTAATAAAAAATATCCACGCTATCAACAGGGTAGAACGACCTTGAAGTAAAAATTCCGTCACTAAATTTTACATTTATTCAATCTTACATGACTTACAATAATCACTCTTACAATATTCTTTGATTTTACCGCTCCAGTGTAATTTTTGATTATTTGAAAAGGTTCTCCCAATACTTAAAAGGCACCAAATAATAATATGTTCCCCAAAATTTCGGTTGGCACGTGAGAAAATTTTGCATCAAAGATTTGACGATTTTGGCACGCTCACTTAAAAAGGTTGCCCACCCCTGCACTAGTATAAACGAAGTAGAACACTTATTTTTATCTATTTTTTCAACGCAGTGACGACTCTGTCTTACAATACACTTCTGGTATCACTTTTCGAAATGGGTAGTAGGCTAGTCACTTGGGGGCCACGTCTAGTGACTAGGCTGAGTGAGGCGGTTCTTTGAAGCCCCACTTCCTGACAGGCAAACCCTCGCCATTTTTGATGTGTGTGAGGAAGGAGTTGCCATACGGGAACAACAACTCTCTGACCGATCTTCGTATTATTCAAACTATAGAAAATGCTTTTTTGTACCACTCATTTAGAATACGGTATTATAAAACACGGGGTAGTACAAAAAATATATAAAAATATTCACTTGAAGTAAAAAAAAAAATGTTTACGAACTCTCAAACAGTGATAACAGACAGTTTCATACCTCTCAAACGTTCAGACTTGAATATCCTAAAACTGAATGATGCATAACTAATTAACTAATTATCAGTATCATTAGTACATACAAAGTTATTAATAACAGAAACTATATAGAATACTTCGCCCATTCCCAGGGCTAATTATCCCGTATCAGACGAATTATAGTCATAATACGAGACTTCCCAAATATATTTATTTATAGAACCAAATTAACTAATTAATGAAATTCCCATTTGATTGAAACTTTCGGGGTACCCTGTCCATATAATGCATTTTTTCTAGAAAGAATGTTGCCGGTTAAATATTAACTTACCATACATTACTTACTCACTTATTAAGTAATTAACTTATTTTAACAAATCTATTTATTACATACGAGTATAACTAAATAAAAAACTTTAATTCCTTTTAAATTTCAGAGGGAGCAAAACACGACCTTGAGGAATTCCTTATGACCTTACACCTTTCTGCTCGTCATGATGATGATGATGATGATGATGATGATGATGATGGGATGAGATTTAGCGCTGTACGTAATGCGATTGTGTATGGATAAATGTTTTTATGTCAAGGAATGTGAATGTTTATTTTTCATATGTTGTATAAGAAATATTGGTTGAGGAGTTGCGTTTTATTTAGTCACTTCCATTTCATTCTGAGTCTAAGAATGATAAGCCTGAATGAGAAGAGGATTAATTCCTGGTTTACCAAACCAGGAAGCAGTCTCACAGAGCAGAATGATAACTTTCGGACCGCGAATGAATGCGTAAGATGGAACTGATCCCATATGGAGCATTTTCATCAGCATTTAACGACAAATAAGCACGATTTTAATTATAACTGTGAAACCTCACAAGAAGGGTGAAGCTGATAAAAATGGATTTCTGTATCTTTTTTTGTTCTTAGTTTAAGAGGTAAAGAAAATATATTAATATCAATTGAAAGATATCATGAGTTAATTAAATCTAAAAAGGAAAAGGTTTATTATATAACATAATAAAGAATGAACGCAAAAACGTGTCATTCATAAACTATTTCTCTTTATCTCTTCGTACTGGAGAACCAGAACGAAAAATACTGCTTATGCTACTTTATTATTTTGAAGCTGAAACTATATACAGTAGTTACAGAGGCTAAACTTCATTAAAGGGTTCATATGAAATTATGTAACATCACTACTAACTCTAACAGAAATGGTATGTCTACTGTCTAGTAATGACCATTAATACTTACATTTTTACTGACCCCCAAAGTAAACCCTTACTCAGTCAGGTAAATATTCGTTTTAGCACATGACCTGGCCTTTGGCATAAAAATGAGTTTTTCTGGTGTATTTCACTGTGTTTTTATACGAATCTGACCTTCATTTATTGTGCAAAAGGGGTTGTAGAGATATGACCCCCTCCCAGAGCTGGGCAATAAATACATTGAATGTATTTAAATACTAAATACTAAATACATGGGAGAAATGTATTTAAATACTAAATACTAAATACATTTTACGAATGTATTTAGATACTAAATACAAAATACATCAATTGTATTTAAATACATTTGTAAAATACATTTTAAATACATACAAATTTGCTTGTTGAAGCCATGACACGCACACGATAAAGAAATCAACCGCTTTCGACTAAGAGTGGCACACAACTGATTGAACTGACACGTTGAAACATGAACCATGCTCTACTACACTGTCGACGCGTCGTACTGTGCTAGTACAGAACGTGTATTAAACCAGTAAAAGTATTTACATTTTTATATTTTGAGTATTTAAATACATTGTATTTAAATACTCATTAAAGTATTTAAATACTATATTTAAATACATGAAAAACAATGTATTTATAAATACAGTTCTAAATACACAAATGTATTTAAATACGTATTTAAATACAAATGTATTTAAATACTGCCCAGCTCTGCCCCCTCCCCATCTTACGATTTTGAAGTCCCCGGAAGTGGGAGAGCTTTGAAGTAGAGGGAAATTGTGGGGTAAAAGAGGGCGTGCTTCTAGCCGTAGTGGCTCTACCAGCCCTAAAAAAAAACAACCTAACCTAACCTAACCTAGGCCTAACGCAGTGCTCCTAGCCGGAGGCTTCGCCCCAAGAACCCCCTGTAGGGATATTTGAAGGACAGAAATGCACAAATAACAGTGAAATACACCAGAAAAACCAATTTTCATGCCAAAAACCATGTTACCCTAGACTTAATTAATAAAATAATAAAGTCCTCTTGGACTTCTTGTCGGTATGCTGGTGGTTACAGTAGAATGCGTGCTGATCTTGACGTCAGAGGATTAGAGCACTTTGGACATTCTAAAAACGAATGCAATACTCCGTGCTGCTGAAATATCTTAACAGCGGCTTCGTTATCGTCGAAACCGCTTAATGGCGTCGTAATAGGAGAGGTTACAAGCGGTACGCACAACGGCCATGATGAATTTTAATTTGGAGCTCACTGTCGTACTCGTTTTCTTCCCGAAACATGCATCTACGCATGCGCAAAGAAACTCTCACACTCCTCCCACACGGCACGGTTGACAAACCATACGTTATTGTCGACACGCTGATTTCAATCGATTTTAATCGACCCAGAAATTGCTTATATCTCCATTAATATCAATTTGCACAAGAAATATCATAGAAGAAAATAGATTCAGATTTAAATTCTACATAAGAAAAATTAGGAATATAAATTTTCAATAGTTAAGACGTTTGAACCTTTTAGAGCAAATTCACGGCCTCTCTCCAATCTCCAATGAATAATACACTTTCAGTTTTCAGATTTCAGACGTAACCACTAATCTCATCCTTCATTTTAGAAATAAAGGATTTTGTAGGACTTCATCGTCCGCAACATTTCGTTTCCTGTGCCGATTTCTATAAAAGGAATAATACTCAATTGCTAGTAAAACCAAACTCTACTACCATAACAGTATCTTTATCATTCAAAAAGACTACATCTAAGATATTTTTCGTAAAGAGAGAGAAAGAATAAAGCAAAATTTAGTAAAGAATTCATTTTCTTTACTCTTGATTGAAAGAAAATCCTGAAAGAACTTTTTATCAAAACATTTGAAGGACAGGACCGGAAATAATTTCGTTATATACTTTCAATCCCAAATTGTTGGACAAATTAATAAAGAAAATAAGGTACAAAAAGAAATGAGAGTATTAAACAGCACATTTTGACCAAAGATAATAAGAAACTGATAGGAAGGAGCTAAAACCCTCAACGTATGTCGACAGTTAGCAGCTGACGAGGAAGCTTCTAACAGTGGCTGTATCCTCCAGCGCGGGACACGTCAACGCGAAGAAGAGGCGACGTCAAACGAAACATCAACGCGCTGGTGGCCAAACTTCCTCAAATCTCCGTGCAGCGGGCTGTCTACGGTTGGCCAGACTGGCAGTCGACGGCCTGTTGCGTGGTACGGTCAGAGTGCCGATCGACTCCCGAGCCGGACCTATGCCAGCGTGCTATTTTTTTCATTTACGGGGAGCAATTGCAATTGTCTCCGGTGACATTAAGACTAATCCAGGCCACACTACAACTTACACATGTCACCATACACAAAGACAAGACACAATAGGACCATGAAACACACAGAAGCATAATATTAACATATTACAGTACAACGTAGATGGCCTCACAAACAAAATCATGCAGCTTAGAGAATTCGTACACAAACAAAGCATTCACATAGCACTTATACACGAAACAAAACTAAAACGCACACACAAAACACCCACCATCCCTGACTTCACGGCGATCCGTCAAGATCGTACTGGGGGTCACGGGGATGGACTCATCACTTACATACGTAAAAGCATTAGCTACACTGATGCCACCCTAAACATTACAAACACAATCCAAGCAGATAACACGATAGAAATATAGGCAGTTAACATTAAAAAACGCGCAAAACACAACACCACACTCATCAACATTTACATCCCACCAGATAGTTCACCTCAGGTGCCACCCAATTACAATCCACAGTTACACAATCTGGCCTCTCTCACTAATGTCATTTAGGAGGAGACTTCAACGCTAAAGACAGTAGTTGGTACCTGCACAACCAAAGCAACACCAGAGGCGCCAACATAGCCACACAACTAAACAGCCTCTTTATTCTTACAATACAGAAGAACATGCACACATACCACATCAAGCAGGATACTCAAACTCCTCCCCAGACATAACGTTCAGTTCCCCCTCACTAGTAACACATACACACTGGAGAACAGAAAAACAACTGTCATCAGACCACCTGCCCATCATCATTACAACAAGTTCTACACTCTGCCCCAACAGCCTTAGGCACACTTACAGAAATTACAAGAAAGCTGATTGGGAACAGTTCAAAATACAAACTGAGGAACAACTCACTACATTAAACAGCACACTCATCATAAACATCAATACAACACTCGAGACATTTAATCAGATCATCACTAATGCAAACAAATACATACCCAAGAACAACATTAGGAAATACAACCCAAATATCTCTAGAGAAATAGCCCACCTCATAAGGCAACGTAACAACCTCAAACATAACACACAAACACCACACACAGAAGCCATAAAACAGCAGATACAACAGCTCAACACAGAAATAAACAACAAACTTAAAGAAAAACAAACAGAAACATTTAGGGAATTCATAACCACACTAAACCACTCTACAGATACATCCAGGCTATACAAGACTATAAACAGCATTACCCACTCTAACAGCGGCATTCACACCTCACACGCTGCTATCTGTCGCAGCCAAAATAATATCCCAACATATATACACCAAGCTAACATTCTAGTTAATCACTATGCAAAGATAAGTCACTTAAACAGAGACAACAACCAGAAACACGCAGACAGACAAACAGCCAGGCACAAGAAAACCTACAGACTCAACACGACCATTACATCCTTCAATACAGACCAGACCACCAACATCATCAAAAACATTAAGAATTCAAAGGCAACTGGACCAGACAACATATCTAACATACACCTTAAACACTTGGGCCCACAGGGAATACTAGCTCTCACAAACATCAGCACATATTCATACCAACACTGTATTATTCCTGACATATGGAGACAAGGTAAAATTATTACAGTACTCAAACCAAACAAAATCCAACAGAACCAGCTTCCTATAGACCCATTACTTTACTATGCACACCTTCCAAAGTAACAGAAAGACTAATCTTACAAATTACCAACCCACACATACCACTATCGCCTACTCAACATGGATTCAGACCTCACTACTCAACAACAACATTATTCACTAACCTCACGCAGCACATCATTGATGGCATCAACTCCAGACGACCAGCTCAACGTACACTATTAGTAACAATAGACATTAGTAAAGCATTTGATGCTATCCCACGCTTCCCTCTCATAAACAAAAAACTCAACACAAACATGCACAATAACACCAAAAGGTGGCTGAGCAGCTATCTTTCAGCAAGATACATGTCACATTTAATGGCAAGTCATCCAAAAACAAGGTTTTTCCGAACGGGGTCCCTCAAGGCTCTGTTCTCTCACCAACACTCTTCAACTTATACATGCATGACATTCCAACACCCATAGATAACAAGCTTACCTTATCATCATATGCAGATGACATCACTCTAACATCCATCCACAACAACATCGACACCGCTACAAATAACCTACAAACATACATAAACAGTATACAAGACTGGCTCACACACAATAGACTCACAGTAGCGCCCACAAAATCAACCATCACCTTGCTAACAAGCACAACGAAAGATCACCAGATAACTCCACAGATTATACTAAACAATACCAACATTCCACACACTCACAGGACCAAAATACTTGGGGTCACATACAACACATCATTATCTTTTGCAAACCACATTCAGGACATTAAAAACATATGTACGTCAAGACTTAACAAGCTTAGGGTACTAACAGGCACAAACTTTGGACACCAGCACGAAACAACATCACTCATATACAAACAATATATTCGCTCAGTTATGGACTATGCTAACCCATGCTGGGCACCCATTATCTCAAACACACACATAAACACCTTAAAGACAATACAAAACAACGCACTTCGTATCATTACAGGATGTACTCAAGCAGCAGCGACAACTAACCTACAACACCCTTACCACTACATGTACAATCATACACCAACAACTCGCACCATTAAGATAACACCAGAGAGACATTATAACCAAATACTCCATTCCATACCACTTGTAAATCGCTGGACTAAGTGTATTGAGAAACAGGGAGACTATGTTGAGAAGTGACGTGTTTATAATCTATCAGATGTGAAAATAAAATTGTGAAAATAAAAAGTGCGGATACTTATTGAATTACCCTCGTATATCGCCCCTACTTTCCAAAAATTCCTGTATTCTTAAGTTTGTGTGCTAGAATTCCATGATCACAATTATCGGAAGCTTTAGCAAACTCGGTGCATATTACATCTATATTTTGACCTTGACAAAATGTTCCTAGTATTTTCTCTTGGTGGTCTAATAACTGTGATAGGCATAATTTTCCAGCCTTGAAGCCATGTTGGTTCGGATTGAATAAATTCTTTCCCTATGTGTAGTAAGTAATATTATCTGTAATTACGCGTTCAGAGCACTTTATAAGGTGAGGAGATGAGAGATACTGGTCGATACTTCTTCAGTATTGGTTCTGTTATCTCCTTTAAATAAAGGGGTAATGTTCGCATCCCTTAATAGAGTAGGATTTGTCCCGTGTCGAATGATTTTTCTCCACAGATTTTTGAGAAATAGACGTAACTTTTTTGTAGAATTTTGTTGGTGAAAAGAAAAGTAATTTTAGTGTATTGAATTTGAGTGTTAATTTAACGAAATTATTTCTAACGATAAAGAAGTGTCTCAAAGGCTTCGAATTAAATTGGTTGAAGGTTCAAATGAAACAAAAAAGAAAAAAAAAAAGGAAGAAGCTTCTATTGAGAACCGAAAATAAAATAAATCACTTTTATGGTTTTCGGACGACGTTAGTGAAATAAATGAAAGGGAGTGAAAAATAAACCTTCTCCACTCCTATTATTAATACAAATTACTACCATACTACTGTTACTATTACTATTACTACTACGGCTGATAATAATAATAATAATAATAATTATTATTATTATTCGTTAGATTAAAATTTTATTTACACTTTCCCTTATAAGTGAAGTGAAGACAACTGAGGTTGGGAGTTCGAATCAGGAAGATGCTGTTAATGATAATACAGGAGTTAGAGCAATTAATTGGCCTGAGCACTGGTGCAGTTTCTGGACCCTGTGAATGATGATTATTATAATTTAAACTTTTTATTGAAATTTTAAAACAAAATTAATTAAGTGATTAAATTACCTTAAATATTTACCTTAAATAATTACCTTCTTTTCTTCGTCTTAAAATAGGTAAATATTTGCAGTCCAAAAATTGCTTTCGTCCTACTAAATCCTACTGAGTATTTTTGAGCCCTCACGAGACCATACAGAAAACGAGACATTTCAGGAACACATATACTGTACAGAGGTCTGCACGGGCTCGGGTAGGACCGTAAGCCCGTACCCGACCCAGCCGGGTATGAGTGAGCTGGTTGAAAGTATGACGGACACGGGCCGGGTATGGACTGAAAATATAATGTTTGGCTACGGGCATGGGTGGGTACGGAATTCAACGTTTTTCAAATGTATAGTGAATGGTAAAAAATAAAAAGCAAAGTAAGTTAAAATAATTGTAAATTATTTTTAAATGGTGCCAACATTAATTTTATAGTCGCTGTTTGTCATAATACACGATTTCGATAGTTCCATACCTATAATACTATAAATGACATACTGTTATAGGTCGAAGGTTAAGCTTGTTGCCTTACCTTAGGCCCACCACGGGTCGTCAGAAATTTCAAAGTCAAACTGGGGCCGGTGGATTCGTAGTCAGTGATGCTAACCACTACACCACCGAGGCGAACATATATAAACGCAAAGGACTATGCACATGAGCTGCAGTCGTCCGAAAACTGCGAAGACCGAACACCAAATTATTTTATTTCTGTTGAAGCAATCAAACAAAAAAGATCCGCAGCCATGTGCCATATATATATTAATATATATATATATATACACACCTTGGTGGTGTAATGGTCAACATCGCTGACTACAAATCCATCGGCTCAGGGATCGAGACCCGATGACCCGAGACCCGATAGCACGATGACACAATAAAAAAAAATTGGTTGGTAGATAAATGGGTACCGTGTGTAATTTCTGTCCGCCAGTGGTGGGGCGTGGTTCGGATTCCACGTTAAACCGTAGATCTAAAGTGGAGTGACAAGCTTGACCTTCGTCAGAATGAACAATTCGGCGGACTCAAAACCAAGGTTAACCGAGGTATAAATACACACACACACATATATATATATAACTCGTTACTAATTAATATTAAAATGACTCCAAACTCATATTTACAAATGTAAAACTGACAACGCTTCAGTTATCATAATTACAAGGTCGCTTATAATAATAATAATAATAATAATAACAATAACAATAATAGCTTTCTTATAAAACGAATCCTCAGGCACACACACACACACACACACACACACTGTAATAAAGAATGACGACCGATAATACCTCTTGAATTCCATGGATAGAGGAATGCTTCAGTTCGGGTAAATGATCAGCCTTTTTTTTTCACATCTCACCGCTGTTCTTCAAGGATGGTATAAAAAGGACAGCGAAGTTGAAGCAGCATCAGACGCGTCCCGTCTGCGGTTACACATACGCCACACCACCAAAATGAAGATCGTAAGTAAACATTTATATATAAATACATATATACATACATACATACACAGATTATGTATGATATATATTATATATATATATATTTATACGGTTATCTGTGATTTACTCAACAGTGAATCGGGGCTTCGTTTTGGCCAATGTCGTAACACCGCCTCCCTTAGATCAGCGAATTTAAGCGACATTGAGTATGGAGAGTAGTTTGATGGGAGACCGTCCACCACTTCCAGATTATGTAGCGACCTGTAGTTCGGATCTCACGTAAAGCTTTAGGTCCTCTTTCATATGACCTTAGATGTTGCGAAGCGTAACTAGAGTTAACCGTGAATTACTAATTGTTACCCCTGTTCACTTATCCGTGATCATGACATCGAATTAACCGTGATTTGGAGAGTGTTTACATCCGCGACTCGAAGTGTTAGCAGAGGGAGGGACTAGAGTTCAGAGGTGGATAATTTTCTCGTCTTGTGATGAGTACAAAGTATTTAATTGTACAGTATATTATACTCTGTGTGGTGGTGCGCGAGGTGGGAGGCCAGTCAGTGGTGGCAAGCAGTAGCGGCTGCATCACCCACTCACCTGCGGGATGTACTGAGTTAACCGTGAAATCGGGTTATCGTGATCATGGTCCGCCCCTCAATCACGGATAACTGAGGGAAATCAATTTGGCTTTCTGTCTTCTAAACTATGGGTATCATGGGTATCATGAGTATCATGATATAGTTCCATTAAACACTATTTTGGCATTTTCATTACTTGTATTTTTTATTTAGTGCTATTTTTTTATTAATATTACTTTTAAAATTACTTTTTTCATTACTTTTACTTTTATTTACTTTTTAGTCCTACTTTTTTTATTACTTTTTATTATTACTATTTTATTATTACTATTTTTATTATTACTATTTTTTATTATTACTATTTTTATTATTACTATTTTTATTATTACTATTTTTACCTTCGACCAATAGCGGTTTGTCATTTTCATTTTACTCTGTATAAAAATAAATGCTTGAAATCACGTCATATAAGGTAAATATACAGTATATTTCATATATATTTCATATAAAGTAAGTACATTTTTCATATATATTTTATATAAGGTAAATATACTTTTTATATATTTTATATAAGGTAAATATATTTTCATATATATTTCATATAAAGTAAATATATTTTTCATATACATATTTCGTATAAGGCAAATATTTTTCATATGTATTTTATATAAGGTAAATATACATTTCATATGTATTTCATATAAAGTAAATATATTTTTCTTATATATATTTCATATAAGGTAAATATACTTTTTATATATATTTTATATAAGGTAAATATATTTTTCATATATTTCATATAAAGTAAATATATTTTCATATACATATTTCATATAAGGTAAATATATTTTTTATATATTTTATATAAGGTAAATATATTTTTCATATATTTCATATAAAATAAATATATTTTTTCATATATACAGTATATATTTCATATAAGGTAAATATAGTTTTTATATATATTTTATATAAGGTAAATATATTTTTTATATATTTCATATAAAGTAAATATATTTTTCATATATATAATTCACATAAGGTAATTATATTTTTTATATATATTTTATATAAGGTAAATATATATTTCATATACAGTATATTTCATGTAAAGTAAATCTATTTTTCAAGTTTAGTGAAAATCAATGATGGGTACAGTTTGTGTTCAAAAGTCACATGACAAAAACCAAAAATTATAAATTGAGTTCAAAATAAAAAAAAAAATTTTTAAGTTTTAAAAATTAGTAAAAACTTTGGTTCAGTGAATCTCAAAAGATATAAAATGTCTGTTCAAGGTTATTATTATTATTATTATTATTATAAATGTAACTGTGTGTGTGTGTGTGTGTGTGTGTGTGTGTGTGTGTAAAGTAGAACTAACATGAGTATGACTTAAAATAACAAGAGGAGCTTTTAAAAATGAATTATAAAGACAGATCTCTCGTAACAAAATAAAAAATTGAATTTTTCAAACGTGTTTTCTCAAGACTAAAACAAACAGTACATGTAAAATAATGGAGAGAGAGAAAAGAGAGAGAGAGAGAGAGAGAGAGAGAGAGAGAGAGAGAGAGGGAATGCTAGGCAGGTACTTGGAGTAAAGTGATGCGTCAAAGTAGTGTTTTTGATGCTGTTATCAATCGTATCCTTTCATTATGACTCATTTTCGTCTATTCGAACAGACTCGTCTGTTATTGGCTGTTCTTTCGTTCCTGTTTATCGTCTTCTCAATGACCAACGCTGATCCAAACCCCGACCCGGACCCCATAAAGTCTAGGAGGAAAAGTTTTCAGAGGTTTCAACCGAAGAAGGTACCACAGGAGGCCCTTTCATGGACACAGTCATTCAGGAAATTTAGAAAATTTGGTTAATTCGGTAAATTCGGTTAATTCGGTAAATTCGGTTAATTCTGTTCATTCAAACTAGAAACGAATTTCAAAGATGAAAAAGCTTTATTGTTAATAGAAAATTTTAATTTCTTTTGGAATCACATCCAAGAATTATTTCTTATGAAACTCAAATGCATTTACTTTTCAACGCTTTGACCAACTAAAAGCTAAAAGGCTAAAAAAAGCCTAAAAAAAGTTTAACAACTAAAAAGCTAAAAATAAAGAGCTATCAGTAGTTTTTATTAAAAAATAGGACAATATTCGTTGAAACTGTTGCTTTTGTGTTATTTTGACAAACATAAAACAAGGACCTCTTTCTTACCACCCTCAATTAATGGAAACACCTTTTCTCTCGGGGCCTGCTTTCCACCCCATCTTCTCAGAAAAAAAAAGAAATATTCAGTTGATCTTCAATTTTGCTTCGTAAAAAAAGAGTTCTCACAACCATTTATGAAGTATTAATTTTAAGTCCTCAATTTTGTGTCTAATGACTCAAGGGTCGAGATTTAATAGAAATATTTTATAATGGAATCAGAACGAAACATTAAAGTTTACATTTCAATTTGTGAAAACCATTTTGTTGTGAATGTAAAAATTGTAATGTAAATTCAAATGTATTATTTACATTTTGAAAATTTTTTTGTTAATAAAATAAATATTTAAAGAGTAAATAATTTTACGGCAATAAAAAGTTGTTGGATTTGTAGTTTTAAAACCTTTTGTGTACACACACACACACACACACACACACACACACACACACACACACACACACATACACACATATGTACGTATCCCTGCATAAACGAGATACTGACTTTTTAATCTATCTAAAAACTGATTAACCAAGCTTTTTATAAAGGAAGGAGGGGCCAAGGACGAATGCCCGCAAAGCGCTCTTAACTTAATTTAACCTAACCTAATCTAACCTAACCTCAGTACTATTGAATTGCGAAAGGGGCGATAAGTGTTTCGGATGTAACTGAGGGCTCCAAAGGCGTTTTCTGTTAAGTCATTAATATTGAGGCACTCGCTAACCTAACCTAACCTAACCTAACCTAATCAGGATCAACTTAGCTTTTTTTCCGACAGTAAAATATTTGTATTTTTTGTACATAATTTTTTAATGTTCCGATGTATGGAAAGTGTTACCTCACAAAAAATTACCCCACTACATCTGTGAATTATCACACACTCGAACTCACTTTTACCCACTTGTCTACGCACACACACGCACACACAACACACACACACACTGACAAATCGATTCTTTTTTAAATCGCAAGTAGTTGTATAGTCGTATTCAAGTTTTTTTTTTTGGGGGGGGGGGGGGGGGTACTTTAAAAATTTAGAAACGTCGTAAAATGGATTAGAGATAATAGAACTATCCTCTCTCTCTCTCTCTCTCTCTCTCTCTCTCTCTCTCTCTCTCTCTCTCTCTCTCTCTCAAATCAGTCAGTAAATCCGATCTATTTTTTAATACTTTTTCAACACCGATCATCGAATTTAAAAAAAAAAGCTTTCATTTCAATAAAAAAAAACAAGAAAAGAATGAAAATGATTTTTCATTCCGGAATATAAATTTGGATTTCATAATTTTTATTTTCAAAATTATATACAGGCCTACAGTAAACCCTCGTCCAACGCGGGGGTTAGGTTCCTCGAGAACGGCGCTTAGGTAAATCCGCGTTGGACAAACTTACTACCTATGGATAAATGGGGATACGTGAACGCGGCCGCGTAAAGTCTCCCATTAATACTTAGAAACGTAGATTTTTCATTCACACACAAATGAATTTCCCTACCTATATTGTACCGGGTGTTCCACTTAAAACCGGCCCGCTGGAGTAATCCAGCGTACTCCAGCGGGCCGGTTTTAAGTGGAACACCCGGTATATGAAATAAGAACATAATAAAATCATAAACATAATGATATTTGCATATGATAAATAAAAATATATTAAATGAAAATAGCACTTATCTTTTCTTCACTCTTTCGGATGGTACGTATGGTAGACTCATTCACGTGATACTCGCGGCCAAGTGATGTTATGCTCATACCATCACGCACCTTATCTAGAATCTTTATTTTTTCGGCTAATGTTATAACCTTACGTTTGGTGCCATACTTTGCGTTTTGGTGCCATACTGCTGTCTAAGGGTAAAAACAATCCAACACAACTTTACTGAACTTAACGCGTTAGAGGGACTGAAACAAAGGGTGATGCGAGGGTGACGCGAGAGGAAGGGAGATGCGGGAGTGTTGGAGAGTGTAGAGAAACACTAGAGCGCGCATTGGCACGCGTACAGTACTACTGTATTAGAGTGTGTTTGGCGGAACGTGTATAATTAAATTTTCCGCTTTTGGCAAATAATTGTTCGCATTTATTTTTCCGCGTATAAGGAAATTCGCGCTGGACAAACACTCGTTGGACGAGGGTTTACTATATATATATATTATATATATATATCAGTATATTAAAAATATTTCCTGTGATTCCGGGCTTTTCAAACACCCTGTATATAAGAAGACAGTAGTCAAATAAAAGGAATCAGAGAAGCTTCACAGCCAAGATCAATGGATGCTGAAAACTAAATTACTGGTATTTGTGTCTCAGAAGTCGCGCACCATTGGCGAATGTAGCTTCATTCAATTTAATTATTTTAAGATAGCCTTTTTGATTAATTGTACATACTATTAATTTTATTGTTCGAACATTATCGAGTGTGTGTATATATATATATATATCTATATATATATATATATATATATATATATATATATATATACAAGAGTTCTTCCGTTTTTATGTTGAAGTGGAAATTAAGATTAGGTAATTATAGAGGAAGGGTATTCACTTGAGACTTTTCGTCATAATTCGTCTTTGAGCTTTGATTATTCTTTGATCTCAAAATCCCATAATTCTCCGGCTCAGTTACGTCACCTAATTAAGGTCTATTCAATAAAGAAAAGGACCGAAGGATTTATACAACAGGATGTCATTTTGATTTAGGAGCAGTCCTTGAATAAAAATTAAAGGAATGAGGTACGCGTCTTCATATTAATCAAGAACTTGTTTATATAATAGAGAGAGAGGGGAAAAAAGAAAGAGAGAGGGGAAAGAGAGAGAGAGAGAGAGAGAGAGAGAGAGAGAGAGAGATAGCGAAAGAGAGGAAAAAAGAAAGAGGGAGAGAGAGATAGCGAAAGAGAGGAAAAAAGAGAGAGAGAGAAATAGCGAGAGAGAGAGAGGAGAGAGAGAGAGAGAGAAAAGAGAGAGAGCACAGTTAACCACATCCTTTTTTATATATGAAAGTAATTTTTTCTAAGGACCACTAAAAATAGATCAAATTAACGGGAGAACAACAACAACAACAACAACAACAACAACAACAACACAAAACCAAGGTCATGATTCATTTCCAGACGTTTCGGAAATTTATTGACTATAACATACATTCTCTCTCTCTCTCTCTCTCTCTCTCTCGATGTTGGGGAACAATATCGAGGCGACTGATTTGGAAAAGGACTTGGGTGTGCTAATCAGCAGCGACCTTAAGTTTACGAAACAGTGCGTAGAGGTGGAAAAGAAAGCCCAGAAGCTGTTGGGTTATATGAGGAGGCAATTTCAGTTTCGGAACAAGGAGATTGTGCTCTCTCTGTACAATTCCCTGGTTCGGCCGCACCTGGAGTATGCTGTGCAGTTCTGGTCGCCCACCCTCAGGAAAGATATTGAGAGGCTGGAGCGAGTGCAGGCGATGGCCACAAAGTTAATCCCTTCCGTTAGGCATATGGGTTACAATCGACGCTTACGCGCCGTGAACTTGTTTTCGCTGGAAACTCGGAGGCTGCGCGGTCAACTGATCGAGGTTTTCAAGCTCTTACGCGGGTTCAACGATGTCGATTTTAGAAGCATGTTTAGTTTAAATGATAACCCAACTCGCAACAATGGTTGGAAGTTGGATTTGAAACGGTTTAGGACTAGTGTGTATGGGAATTACTTTACGTATAAGATCTGTGACACGTGGAACAGGTTACCTTCAGAAGCTGTGAACAGTTCCTCTGTGGATCAGTTCAAGAAAAGGTTAGACCAAATCTAGCACACTATTTGAGGGTGTAGAAAATTTTCCCTGGCACCCGTTGCCATTGGTACCTCCTCGACATGGGCCGCAAGGCCGTTTGAGGTACTTCTTTTCCTTGTAACTCTCTCTCTCTCTCTCTCTCTCTCTCTCTCTCTCTCTCTCTCTCTCTCTCTCATTAGTGCAGCTAAAATAACAAGTAGAGTAGAGGGCTATATTTAAAGGGAATTTTACAGTGGTTTATTTACCTAAACAAAAATATGATTCCAAATATATTGATTCAATAAATCAATTATTATTTATTAACTTTCATTATAAAATCCAAAACTGTGGAAAGACCACAGGTGTCTATTAACTTCTGTCAACCTTCTTTAAATATATATATATATATATATATATATATATATCAACCCTGTTGGGAGATAAATATCGTATTCGGATGATTTTAACGGTTTTTCTATAGAATCTTTTATTTTATGTTGAATCTCACGCAAAATTTACTCCGTTTGGCGATGTTTGAAATAGAGTATTTACTTGTTTCAAATTTACTGTTCCTCGAAGCCATTTTGAAAGTGAAAGAATTACGCCTCATCGATTTTAAGGATTTTTTTTTTTTTTGGTTTGTTTTTGGTTTCGTGTATTTATTCTGAACAATTATTATTATTATTAGTATTATTATTATTATTATTATTTTTATTATAACATCGAAAGGAAGTGAAATGTGGTATAATTACGATCGTCTGTACAGGCTATTCTGAAGCGAATACGTTTGAAACATGGGTTATCACGTCTTTCTCCTAGTGTTACAGTATTGCTAATATATATATATATATATATATATATATATATATATATATATATTATATATATATAGTGAGCCTATTGTTAGCCGTTTGAGGTGATGCTGATTAATTTAATGCTAGTGATTAATTGATGCATGATTGATTGTTATAATGACAGGCTGGGTTAACAATTTATGATGTCCTACAGTATCACTGGGTGAAGGTGGCTACCTTACCTTACAACCTTACAAAGGTTCCGCGCGATGATTTCTCATTTCGCGAAGGTCAAGCTTGTCGCCCCTCCTCTCGAGTGGCCTGATGAAGTAGTGAGTTGGATCCTTGCGCTCTCCACCTCACACAGCCAAGTACGCCCGGCTCATCGGGGATTGTTCTGATCCAGGCGTCTAGTCTTCTTTTGAAGATTTCCACTGCAACTCCCTTCGTGTTTCTTAGGTTTTTGGACAACTGATTAAACAGTTTTGGTCCTCTCACTACAAAACTATTTTCTTTCAGGGTTAAGGAGGTTCCCTGTCTAGCCTTCAATTTGAGAATACGCACAGTCTACCGCTTCTACTTTCACCGTTGTTTGGGGAGTTATGGGATTCAGAGTAAGATTAGGGACTAGTTTCTCCATTATTTTCCAAGTGTAAATAATGGTGTATCTCTCTCTTCTCCTTTCCAGTGAATATAGGTCTAGTTCTCGTAACCTTTCCCAGTAATTTAGTTCTTTGCACCGTTGATCTTGGCTGTGAAGCTTCTTTGGATCCCCTCCAGCTGTCTAATGTCTTCTTTTTATATGGGGATGTTAGGACTGAGCGTATTCCATTTTGGGTACTATCAGGTTTTCAGTAGAGGATCATTACATTCCTATCCCTTCGTTTAAAGGTTCTCAATATCTGACCCGTTATTCTCTCTGCTCTGTTTACTGCTATCTTGTTTGTGTTTCAAATTTCGCATCATCTGTCATTACAACCCCTAAAATCTTTTGCTCTGGAATTTCTCTGAATTTCCTGTCTATTTGGGGTATAATATTCCATGGATTTTAGGTCTTCTCCTTTTCTGTACCGTAATAGCTGAAATTTCTCGGTGTTAAACTTCATATTGTTGTCTTCCGTCCACTTGTGGAGTCTGTTTATGTCGGTTTTGTAGAGATCCTATGTCTTCTGGGTTTCTTATTTTTCTACTGATCTTTGTGTCATCCGCAAAGGATGTTTCTGTGCTGTCTCTGGTAAAATCCTCATCTAAGTCAGTTAGCATGATTATGAACCTTGTGGGTACCGAGCTGAGGACCTCTGATTCTGATGAAGATACTCCTTGTACTGTAACGACTTGCCGCCGCTCACTAAGGAAATTATATATCCATTTCCTACTTTTCCTGTTATTCCTATATATTTCAGTTTATGTATTATGATTCCGCGGTCACACTTCTCGAACGCTTTAGCAAAATCTGTGTATAGTACATCATAGTTTTTCATTACTTTCAAGTGAATCAATAATGTTTGTTGTAGTTTCCATTAGTTGTGATATGCATACCTGCCTGAACCAAAACCCGTGTTGGTTATCACTGAATTTTTTCTGAGTTTCCAAAAATCATAGATTTTCTGTCTAACTATTCTTTCAATATTTTAGTGAGATGAGATGTCAGCGATACTGCCTATAGTTTTTGGCCTCGGATCGATCTCCTCCTTTATACAGGGTGGGCCAAAAGTCTGGATCCATAGGAAAATATTATTTTAATACATAAATTACAACAAATGGTAAATACTTTAAAATGAATATCAACTTTAACTCGTAAATGCGTATCCGTGATACTGTACTGTAGTTCGTACTTCTATAAATACTCAAATACTTTTTATTTCAGCCCAGAAATGGCTTCGAATCTAACAACAGAAGACCGGGTAGAACTTGTGCTCATGTTTATACTGGAGTACGAACTACTGTACAGTATCACGGATACGCATTTACGAGTTAAAGTTGATATTCATTTTAAGTATTTACCATTTGGTTGTAATTTATGTATTAAATAAATATTTTCCTATGGATCCAGACTTTTGCCCACCCTGTATATTGGGACTATGTTTGCGCTCTTCAGGATGCCCGATATTTCTCCCGTATCTAATGATCGTCTCCATATCCAGTATAGGGGCTCAGCGATTGCATTCTTGCAGTTTTGATCAGTGTGGCATTGCATTTATCCGGTCCTGCCGCTGAGTGTGTTTTTAGTTTCCCTATGGCTTTGTGTAATATCATCCGTCGTAAAGTCGAAATCCGTTATACTTTCCCCTTGTGGTTCTTCTTCAAGAACGCGTTTTTCTATCGCATATAATTTGTCAGTTTTTGGGATACTGAAAGATGATTCGTACTGAGCTCTTATATTTCAGATACTTCTGTTAGATCATCAGATAAATCACTGTCTCTCATATTTTAAAGGTCCGATAGTCGCATGGTTTTTCGACTTTCTTTTTGTGAAATTAATGAAGTACTTTGAGTTAGCCTTTATCGCTTCTATAGCGTCATCTTCTTTTTCTGTAAGCTTCTCGATTAGTTCCTGGAGTACGTCTACTATAATATTTCTGAGTGATACGAATTGCTTCGAGGTCACCAACTTGGATTACACCCAAGCAAATATTGTTAAGGTTATAAAAAGCACCTTATTCTTTTGTATTTAATTAAGAAAATAAATCTGTTATTTGTTCACAGTGAATAACAAATGATTGACAGTAATTATAGTGAATAACAGTTATTTAACGGCCTTTATATTATGCTAAGATGACATGGAGCTGAGCCAATAAATAAAATGGTTAAGAGCGGCGAGCCTAATTGACAAGTAATGCATTCATTTATGGTAGGCTAATGGCATGCAAAAATGGAACACAGCATGAAATATGAAACCTAGTGATAACAGAAATTATGCACGTACGTTTTGGTACACTGAATAGAATACGTAACACACTGATTATGTAGGCTGAAGGTTATGCATGAATGAACATGGAATAAATGATGCTGCCTAATAAATAATAGATACATGAAAGAACACAATAGCAGGATGATACACGATTACGGTATTGGAATGACACTTGAACTGGGCCTACTGCAGTCTTAACGGAAAGTTAGCATGAACGGTATTGAAAGCACTTTAGGTATAGCCTAATCACACTGCTTCGATTACGCTCTGTAGGCCTAGCGAGCATTGCTTAAGAACGAGGCACAGAGAGCTTACCGACTGTGTTGAAAATACCTCTTGAGATGAAGGGTATGCTTGAAGGTCGACCTTTTAGATTGGAAACCTGCGGCGAAGTTGACCGTCCGGTGTTACGTACGCCGAGATGATCGTGGAACAGGTAGCGAGCCTCTTGTTGAGAGTTTGCTTGAGGGAACGGACGGTTCTGCGGACCACTGATGTAGGCTTCATCGAGAATTGCTTCAAAGATGGTGACCGGCTGAGATCGAACGGCGTTGACTTGGAAGGAGTGCTTCTGCAGGCTGACAGCGGAAGGTCTTACTTGATGATAGATCGGAAGCTTTGAAGGAACAGCAGGCCGCTCCTCCGGCGGAAAGCCGGAGGGCGGTTGATGTGACAAGTTTTGCTACGGACGTAGGAGAAACGTGACACGTGACGAGAAATGCAAACGAGAGGTGAGCGAGCGAGCGAGTGAGAATGTGTATCAGTGGGATCTCGCTTATATAGTCTCTGTGACGCGGACTTTCCCGCCATATCTTGAGACGCCTTCTACGCACGCGTCCTTCAGTTGTTAAGGGCTTGCTTTCGCGGGCCTTTTGGGACAAAACAGACGGTTTCATCGTTTCTGATTCCTTGACCACGTGTCTTCTTGAATGTTTGATGATGGCGTGGAAGAAAGAATTTGTTTGTCTACTTGTCGGTCTATTTCTTGTCGGTCCTCTACACATATATATATGAGGTGCGATCCAAAAGTTCCCGGACTGGCAGCGTGGAGCGCTAACAGGCCGTAGTACGGACTTTGGCAGCTAGATAGCGCTAAACAGCTTTATCGTGAAGTAGTGTGCCGAGTGACACGGTGATACACGCACGCGTATTTTTTCCACGAGCGTTTTTGTGCGTTAGTGTTAGTGGTTTTATGCGATTTTTGCGAGAAGAGAAATGGCAGACTTCAAACTGGCAGGCTTCGAACTCAGCAAAACCACGTCGGAGACCCACGAAATGCTTAAACAAGCATTTCGTGATGACGCCATGGGCAGAAGCCAGACTTTCGAGTGGTTCTCGCGGTTCAAACGTGGGCAAACGTCGGTTGAGGATTCCGAACGTTCTGGTCGGCCCTCAACCAGCAGAACCGACGAAAATGTTGAAAAAGTGCGTCAGGCCATCCACGAGGACCGTCGGCGAACGATTAACGACTTCTGCAGCATCGTTGGCCTATCGTTTGGTTCATGCCAACGCATTCTCACGGAGGAACTCAACATGAGGCGGATCGCTGCCAAATTTGCATGGCAGTGGTCCCCCATCCCCCCTACTCCCGCGACCTGGCCCCCTGTGACTTCTTCCTGTTCTCCAAGATGAAGATATCCGGCTGAAGGGGCGAGGATTTGACGACATCAAGGAGATTCAGGCGGAATCGCACGAGGTGCTGAACAACCATCTCCAAAATGGAGTTCCAGAGGTGCTTCCAGGAGTGGGAAAACCGCTGGGCCCGCTGTATCAACTTCGAAGGGGACAGCAATAATTAGAACCTAAGATAAGCCTACATTTTTTTGTCGGTATAGTCCGGGAACTTTTGGATCGCACCTCGTATATATATATATATATATATATATATTAATAATGATGATAATAATAATTAAAAAACTAAAGGGAACTTACTGTTCAGACTAGACCAGTGATTCCCAACCTGTGAGAAGCGTACCATAAGCGGTTTTCTTTCAGGTATTACGCATGAAGGTTACAAATACGCAGCATGATAAATGAATATTAATACTTTCGAAATAATGTTTTCAACCTTATTAGTTGTAGATGAATAACCCACAACCTTCCTGACGGCGGGTTTGCATGCTATCCAATTTGTTGTCAAGTGGATTTCAAATTAAATATAACGTACAAGGCCAAATTCAAGACTTTCATTCAGTTCAAACGTCAACAAATATCAGTAAAAAATATATAACATTTCAGATAATATAATATTGAAAACTTAAAATTTGACCACCATGACAACTGACCACCATAATAACGTTTGGATTAGGGGGTTACATATGCCTTATTTCAGTCCTTAATGGTGGTACTTAGAAAAACACGGTGGCAAAGAGTGGTACGTTGACCTCAGAAGGTTGGGGAAACCCTGAACTAGAACATACTGTGTTCTATTTTAACAATAAAAGACTAGTGTGAGACCGCAACACGTAGCGACTAGTGTCTGTTCTACGTAACCCCATAATGAAAATTACATTTATACATTACATTGATTACATTTATACAATTAATTGTTACGAAACATTAATACAAATTAACTTGCGTAAAAGATATCATTTCCAGAAATACAAATGTACTTTTACTGTAATAGGCCACGTTGGCCTTCTATAGTTAACCATTTAAATTTCAGTACATAAACTTAGAAGATTGCCATTCTAAAAGGTTGTTACACATTCTGGCAACTGATGTCCTTGTATACTATAATACCTACATATATATATATACAGGGTGTTCCATAAGTCCGGTCTCATATGAAATTTTTTTTTGTAATACATTAAAACTAAAACAAATGATCAAATTGATGTCTTGTTTTGAGTTACACTCGTGAGGAAAAGGCTTTTCCTCACCTATTAGCCATTGCGTATTATTGTACCTGCAACAGAAAGAAAAGGTCCCAAAATAAGACATCAATTTGAGCATTTGTTTTAGTTCTAATCTATTACTTTGGTAAATTTAATTTAAAATAAATTTTCCTATGAGACCGGACTTATGGAACACCCTGTATAACATAGGTCATTTCTATGTGTCTAAATTTAATTTTAAATTTTTAAATTTGGTTAATTTAAATTCCAATTATAGCAATTAATTTAGGTATTATAGCAAAGCTTTGTGTCAAGTCGATATATAGGGTGAGCGAAAAGTCCCTGTGTGCACCTTCCACTGTACATCCGTACAGAATCACTACACGTCTTGCAAGTGCACAGGGACTTTTCGCTCACCCTGTATAAAACAGTAATAGGAAAAATAATTAGAGAAATAATTGAAATGTTAATGATAACAATAGTATCAAGTAATAATAAATAATAACAGTGATGATAATTATCATTATTATCATCATTCCCTTTTATTAAAATTCAAGAATGTCATTTTTCGAATATTTTTTTAATACGTAAAAAGCTAAAAAGGATTTTTTTCGTAATTTTGGCATTTGTTTATAACGTTTCAATCGCTTTTTGGAAGTAGAATGGGATCAAGTAAAGATAAGCACCCCCAGCCTTCTTTAATTAGCCTTATAAGGCTAACTAACGAAAATATCACGACCTAACCTAACCAATCGTCAAGGGTGTACAGTTGACTTAACGATTGGTTAGGTTAGGTCGTGATATTTTCGTAGTTAGCCTTATAAGGCTAATTAAAGAAGGCTGGGGGTGCTTATCTTTACTTGATCCGTAGAATGAACAACGATCTATTTCATTTCATTCTGTAGACTGTTTCTTATATAATTCCAGCGTTAAATAAGTGTGAGAATTTCTACTAGAATGAAGAGTACAATTTACTTTTAATATATAATAATTCATTCTTCTCGTAAATTATATCTTGTTTGACGTTCGTGACTGATCCGAGTGTTCATTAGTACGTTCAATAATTATAATCGAAGTAAATCGTTTTGTAACTCTGGACATTAAAGGGGGCCATTTGTACTTGAGATACACCTCTAAATGTTAATATATGCCCAATTGCTTAAAGAGTGATGATGTATGAACGTGATATCACCTTTATTGATTTTATGATAATTTTCTTTATTATGATCGAATTTTTAATGATGTAATTTCACGCACCTTCTTATGCAGTAATGTCGTATGTGAGGTGTGGATAGACTAGAGGAAAGTATAGCGTTTTATACTGCATTTATGGGTAGAAAATGTAATTTTGTTCATATAAACGAGAATTCCGAGAGTTTATAATCTATATTTTCAATATGTTGACGAAATACAGAGGATTGACAAAAGTAATAGACACTTCTTTTTTTTTTTACCAAAATACTTTGATTTCATTATAAAAGTCAGTCAATATAATACAAATTTATTCCAAAAAGTTGGAAAAAAACAAAAAAAGTGTCTATTACTTCTGTCATCCATCTCCAGTTTGGTTTCTGTATAAAATCTCTGAGGAGTCTGGTGTTATAATGATGATGTATTTTGTATTTGATACGGGATGATCATGTTCTTTGAATGTGTGATATATGTTAATTTTTATTGATAACTTTGAACATATTAACAGTAACACTGAATTTGTAGAAGTCATTTACGTAGTTTTTCAAATACAGGGAGCGTCAAAAAATGTAAGAGATCTTGAAGCTGTGTTACTCGGTCAAGTTTTCATGAATTCCTCTCTATTTTGCAGAGTAAAGTCAGGAAAGTTGAAATATTCTTAAGAGAAATTTTGGACCTACAGTAACTAAGCATATCGCTGTCAACTGAACTGAGGATAAAGATGGTAGTTCTTCTTGGACTGTAAGTCGGTGGTTGAGACTCAAAGACGTTATACGGTCGTCATTTCAACGCGCGAACTGCGCCCATTAATAACACGATTCGCAGTATTATTAAGAAGTTCAGAGATAAGAGGACAGTTCTAAATCAAAATAAAGGATTATCGGGGAGGCCCACAACCGTCCGGACTGGGACAAGCATTGAATCTGTCCGGCAATTAGTGGCACAGAGTCCCAAGAAACCTCATCGGCTTCTGTCTACTGACTGTGGGACAGATTCAATGTTTAACCCAGCTCGAAAAGTATGATTCTAAAAACTACCCCTAAAATGAACCCTCAAAAAGAAGGTATAAGTTCTAAATTTAGAAGGTTTTATTTTGAGTGTTGAAGTTGTCACTATGGATAGCTGAATGGAGTGTTTGGGTTTCCTGACTTAAATACAGGGCTCTGGTTTCCTTTAGAAAGTTTAGACTATCAGGGAATATATCTAATGTTACTGGAGCCGATATGTACAAAGAAGTTAAATAATAATAATAATAATAATAATAATAATAATATGATAATAATAATAATAATGATGATCACCTGAAGATCAGGGCCCCCAGCCTTCCTTAGTTAACTTTATAAAGCTAACTAACGAAAATATAACGACCTAACCTAACCAATCGTCAAGGGTGTACAGTTGACCTAACGATTGGTTAGGTTAGGTCGTGATATTTTCGTTAGTTAGCCTTATAAGGTTAACTAAAGAAGGCTGGGGTCCCTGATCTTCGGGTGATCCAATAATAATAATGATAAATAAATAAATAAATAAATAAATAATAAAAACTCAAGGCAAATGTTAAACTACCAACTTTTATACGTTAAAATACGCACATTGCTACAACCCCAACCCAGTTAAGTCAGTTAATACTCCGTCAGGTCCACTTCGCTTAAGTATGTCTAGGTTATATTACCCTCATAAAATCAAGATCATCGAATGAGGACCTTTTTTACCTTAAGGGCGAAAAACCAACCTTTTTAAGAGTCATTTTTTTACCTTTTTGTCTCCGGAAAATGAAGCCCTTTTTAGAATCATTCTTTACAATCTCTAAAAAAAAAAAAAAAAAAAAACCCTTGTAAAAGAACAGAAAAAATCCGATCTGTTTTCTTTTTACAGGAACACCGTAAATCAAAGCTAAATTCATTAATGAACGAGGAAAAATGTTAAAATAAAAATTGTAAAAAAAAAAAAAAAAAAAAGAATGTCGAACTTTCAAAATATTTACAAAAACTTTTAATTTTTAAACACCATCATTAGTTTAAGCTGTTTAGTTTGAACTAATAGTTAATAATTAATTAGTAAAAGCTTATCCCTAAAAGGTAAGATTACATTTTCATGATGTTCATCTCAATAACTCCTGGAAAAACGCCCTTGGGAACAGAATATATATATATATATATATATATATATATATATATATAATATTATATGCATATATAACTGCAATGACCGCGCAGTATATAAATGAATGTATATATATGATCCAAAGGCAGGACGTGACGTCACTCTGAAAACACTCTCTGTTGCTTTTTTTTTTGGTGTATGTTGAATTAAAAAGATGAAAGATAATAAATACAAATTAAATTTTAACATATTAATTAATTTAATTATATATTACAAGTCACTAATTTGTCGAAATGCGAAATTGATCGTTCCAACTTCGCTCTTATTGTACAGGGTGTTTATAAAGTCCATATCTATTTCAGTGAAAACGTAACAAAAAGGGTAAAATTCAATAACAATATAATAGAAGGCATACATTTAATGAATACTTAAGCATATGATTCTACATGAGCACCATCAGTATCTCTACAGAGTTCGAATCTGTCAGCAGCATTGCGGAACACATTTTGGAGCTTGACAGGGGTTATTTTTGTAACTGCTGTTACGATACGAGCACGTAAATCTTGCAGATCTGTAACCCTCGTTTGATAGACGTTTGATTTGATAAAGCCCCATGCAAAGAAATCCAAGGGCGTTAGGTCAGGAGATCGGGCCTGTTGCCTCCACGTCCGATCCACCGATTTAGAAATCGTTCATTTAGGTACTCCCGAACAATGTTTGCTTAATGACAAGGTGCCCCATCTTGTTGAAAGACGACGGTGTTTAAAATGCCATCTGAATGAAGCTGGGATTCCAGGAATTGCTGAAGCATGCAAAGAAAAAGGGTCCATAAATCTTAAATTTTTTCATACCCAACCAGACAGTAACTTTATAAAAATCTCGTTCCCATTGATAGAAATCAACTGGCTTTTCATTAGCCCATATGCGGCAGTTATGGCGATTAACCTTTCCACACGTGTGGAAAGTTGCTTCATCACCGAAGAGAATGTGGTCCACTAAATTTTAATTCTGAATGTGTTCAACAAGATCGGCACACATTGCGCTTCGCTTTGGATAATCCTCTTCACGTAAGTCATGAAGCACCTGAATGTGATAACTTCTCTTCTTCAACGTCGATTTCAAAATTTTGTGGACAGTTGATTTGGGTATCCCGAGTCTACGTGATGTGGTGCGAATTGACACGCTTGGATGTTCATCGATAACATTACGTACCGCATTTAAAACACGCTCAGAGACACTTGGACGTCCAGATCTTGACTTATCATAAACAGATCCCGTTCTTTTAAATTTATTAAGCAAAGCACAAATTGTCTTGTCTGTAGGACCTGGCTTGTGAAATGTTCTTTCAAACCTTTCTCTAATTTCTTTCCTTTAATCCGAAGTGTCACCACCATCATCCGTTCTTGTACATTCATTTTCATAGGGTTCTGCAACAAAAATAAATAAAAACCGTTAATTCAACCAAATAGATAGGGACTTTATAAACACCCTGTATTTATTTAAAAAGTTCACACTTACTTATCTCTTGCTAATTATTATTAATTTTTTATATTTTTAAGTACCTGCTTCAGAACGAAGTCCAATTTAGAGGATTGCTTTGATGATTATAATTATCGATTCTATTTCTTTGAATGAAAATTCTTTATTTTTTGTTCCTACTTCGTCACTGTACCCACACATTTTTGTTCCTGTTTTGTTACTGTACCCACACATTTTTGTTCCTGCTTCGTCACTGTACCCACACATTTTTGTTCCTGTTTTGTTACTGTACCCACACATTTTTGTTCCTGCTTCGTCACTGTACCCACACATTTTTCAAAAACTTTATAAGAAAATTCAGTAATATGTGAACTTTTCAAATTTTGTTTAACTAAAGGTAAAGGCCCTCAAGTGAGGTCAAATTATACCCATTTTTAAATCTGGTGATGAACAGGAAGTGTTGAATTGTACATCAAACTCTGCCTTATCAACTATTCCTAAAAATACTATTCATAAAAATTCATATAACTCGTATATGAAGAGTTATCTGACCCTCGGATCACTCTTGCGGTGTTTTCTTCGTGGTTCTACCAAGGAAAGTTGAGGTGAAGTGAGTGAGTTCGATCCCCGCCTTCTTGTTCCTTCGTTTAAAAAGTGCCTCTCGTTCAAGACGGAAGAGGTAGAAGAGAGAGAGTCGAGCAATGGGCCTCGCCTGCTGTGGATCCGAGCTCCGACGAGCCACACAGAAAACAAAGGCTTCCGGCAACCTTCTATTGTCTCAAATCACTCCAAAAAGATGTTTTTAAGACTATTTCTTCTATCTAAAGAAGTTATTATATCATTTGACAAAAAGCTTTGATACCCAAAAGAAGAAAAACTTCCCTCAGAATGTACCCTCAAAAAGAAGTTATAAGTTCTAAATCTAGAATGTTTTATTTTGAGTGTATCTGTTGATGCTTATCGGAGTCGTACTTCAACAGATGGTGCGGGTACCCACTGACCATTATTTTTACCTTAAACCTTAATCATTTATTTCTTGGAACCAATAGCATTATTTCCGACAATAATTTGGATTTGTGAAGTGTAGACACTTGAAAGAAGCCATCATGAAAGTAAATGATAAGGAAATGCTCGCGGCCTTTTGATTTAAAAAAATATACAGGGTGTCCCATAAGTCCGGCATCATAGGAGAAATTCATATTTTTCTATTTCTACAAACCATAATTCATATTTTTCTCTTTCTACAGGCCATAGTGTCTGTGAGCAAGGAAGAACGAATCCAGATAATTCTACTGCATCCAGACCGCGAGCCAATAACACAGAGTTGTGTTAGCAGACTTGTTGCAAAGTTTAAGGAAACAGGATCTATAGAAGATAAACCACGCAGTGGACCTTCAAGGAGGTCCACTGACGATGATACAGCGACTGCTATCCTGGCTCACTTTAACAGAAGTCCCAATAAGTCTCTTCGGCGATTGTCCGCTGAGACAGGAGTGTCGAAAAGTAGCATCCATCGCATTCTTCAGGCTCACAAATGGCATCCATATAAACTTCAGATCCTACAGAAATTAAGCGAAGATGATCCCGACCGGCGGATGGAATTTTGTGAATGGGCTACGGACCAATATGTTCGGGATGCCAATTTCCCGTCCACCATTCTGTTCAGTGACGAGGCTGTTTTTTATGGAAATGGTGAGGTAAATCGACAGAACACCCGCTACTGGTCTCAAAACAACCCTCACTGGTATACCTCTTCAAAGGAACAAGGTGCATTTCGGGTGATGGTATGGTGTGGCATTTGGAAGGATCGCATCATAGGCCCCCTCTTTTTCGATGAACATGTCACTGGAGGCACCTACCTACGTATGCTCAAAGAACATTTCCCAGTGTCTTGAACGAAGAAGGAAATTTCCCAACATGGTTCCAGCAAGACGGCGCTCCTGCACATTACAGCACCCAAGTAAGGGAATACCTGTACCAACAATTCCCTGGTCATTGGATAGGACGTCGAGGGCCTGTGGAATGGCCAGCTAGAAGCCCGGATCTCACGCCACTAGATTTTTATCTCTGGGGCCACTTGAAAGCGCTGGTATACGCAGAGAAAATTAGGAGTGTTGAACATTTGCGTCAGCGCATTATTAGGGCATGTAACACCATTACTCCTGACATCATTCACCGTGTGCTTGCTGACAGAGTATCACGTCTGAATTTGTGTATTGAAAACAATGGTGGACATACTGAGCACGTTCTGTAAATAAAAGCTTTTGTTTTGCCTTTTTGTATTATTTTTCCTATGATGCCGGACTTATGGGACACTCTGTATATGTATATTGCTTAATTTCAGTAAATCACTTGATATAACTAAATGCGGCTTACTTTTAAAAAATATACAGACAGGGTTACAAGAGGAATTGTCTTAAACAATTTAAGGTCACATTTACAGTCTGAACGAGTGTGTGTGTGTCTCGTGTTCCACGTAAAGTTGTAAATCCTTTCCGTCACATGATATTCGCCCTTACGAAGGAAGTTAACCACAAATGTTATTACTATTTGAACAAAAGCTGTTATGAAAGTCGTTATAACCATAGTCTGATTGCTCCATTTCCCAGAATTAATGTAAAAGAAAAATGTGTATCGTATGTGCCAATTAACATTATGGAATTCATGACCTCATAATTAAGAAATGGAGCTACTATTAAAGATTATTCCTCCCCGCCCCCCCCTCCTCGCCCCCTCGCCCCCTCCCGCCCCCGAAAAACATTACATAGAAATTATTTTTTAAATATATTAATGTTTGTTACTTTGTGTATGTATATATATATATATATTGAAGGTGTCTGATTTTGCCTCAAAGGTAAATTCTTTCAATTAATTTTTTATTTACTCACTGCAGGTAATTCGTAATTATTTAATATTACTGTAATTGCATGATAAGGTTTCACTCTAATGGCGTGTAAACTGCATGCCTTTTCCTTTAAGGAGAGCCTGCAGTACCAGACTTTCGACACATTCCCGTGCTTTTTCCGTCCAACTCTCTAATGCAAAGGTTAATCGGTATTCTCAGTCTCTTAACTTCTCAACCGGTCAAATCTGGAACAACCTTCCTCAGTCCATCTTTCCCCCTGCCAATCTTTCAAATGCAGAATGTCCAAGTATCTCGAAAACTCTGGACCTTGATTTCGGCTCTCTCCTTCTCCTTCTATTTTGGGGGGCATAAAAAAATTATCATTCATAAAAACTCAACAGATAAATTATCATAAGGAGTGACAACAGAAGGCTACTGTTGATATATATATATATATATATATATGGTGTAGTGGTTAGCG
>JAJOZX010005705.1:177500-182500 GCA_023014485.1 Bathynomus jamesi
CGTTGATTGGTCAGTCACATGGCAAATGAGATTTAACGTCGATAAGTGCAAAATTTTACATATAGGTTCGCGTAACAGTAATTTTGCGTATAGTATGTCAGGGAAGGAGTTAGCAAGCGTAGAGCAGGAAAAAGATTTAGGAGTTATAGTCACTGGTGATTTAAAAGTAGCGAAACAAAGTCCAGTAGCGGTCAATAAAGTGAACAAAGTGCTAGGTTTTATAGCTCGGAATTTTGAGTACAAATCGCGCGATATTATTGTTCCTCTTTATAAATCACTAGCTAGTTAGACCCCATTTGGAGTACGCGATCCAATTTTGAAATCCGTATATGCGAAAAGATATAGACAAAATCGAAAGAGTTCAAAGACGAGCAACTAAGATGATTCCGTTGCTTAGGTCGAAGTCGTACGAGGATAGGCTTAAGGAGTTAAAATTGACTACACTCGAGACTAGGAGGCTAAAGGGTGATCTAATCCAGGTTTTCAAAATTATGAATGGGTTCGATAACGTAGATAGAGATAGCTTTTTCGAAATATCTCAATATAATAGGACTAGAAATAACGGGTGTAAGTTGACAAGTAGAAGGTTCGAGACAGCAGTTGCCAAAACTTTTTTACGCATAGAATAGTAAATAGCTGGAATAGTTTGCCGGTAGAAGTAATTAGTAACATGTCTATAAACATGTTTAAAAATCGATTAGATGCGTATGTTGATAGATTGGGTATAGTTTAAGGTAGATAAAATTAAGGCTTTGTGGTTGGGAAACCACGTAAAATTGTAGGTCCCCTCCGCCACCACGGAGGACATGCACAATACACAATTACGAACACAGTTAGATAGACCAGTCATGAATGGATCTTAGGGTCTTTGTTGGTCTAAAACATTATAACATTATAAAATGATAACATATTAGGCCGGGTCGAAAATGGGAAATTTTTTTATTTCTTAAAAAGTACACTATGTGAGAAGTTTCATTTTATTATCTTGACAAAATATTAAAATATCAAGCATGTGATACCCCTGCTACCCCTAGCACATACCCCCCTTTTTTACCCTCATATTTGCATATATTTAAGTGGGAAAAAATGTTATTTCTTAAAAAGTCCACTATGTGAGAAGATTTTTTTATCACTTTAACAAAATACTAAAAAATCAAGCATGTGCTACCCTACTACCCCTATCACATGCCCCTCCTCCCTTTTTTACCTTCATATTTGTATATGGTTAATGGTGTTATATGTTACATGATAAGTTGTTTGTTTAATGCTTGATATTTTTGTTTCAGATAAATAGAAATAATTTGAATTTGCTTTAATTATAATTTGAATTATCATAAATTATAAATTACATATAATTTGATTTTACTTCTGAATATAAACTATGACTACTAGAAGCAAGTCCTCAAATGCAGCCTTTGGATATCCTACGAAATTCCCAGCAGCCATGGCTCCTTCAAAAGCAGATGTTGTGAGATACTACCTTTTTATGCGCCGTCGTGAAGAAGCTAAATCGAAAGGATTAGCAACTGCTAATGATTGTTACAGGGTTGTTGTAAAAGATATTGAAGAAATGAAAGTTTTGCTTAAAAGTAGCTCAGCATGATGAAATGTTTGATATATCTTCTTGTGAATGCTATGATAAGGGAATTGCTAGGAAATCTTGCAGGTGTAAGGATAAAATACCAATTGCAGAATGAGAGTCTTTTGTGGGTCAAAAACAAAGAAAAAATCAGTTACGACCAATTGATCGCATAGCTAGTCCAACAAAGAAGAGATCCTTAGCAAGAGCCCAAGAAGCACAAAACCGTCAACTAAAAGCACAAGAAGAAATGACTGAAGCCACCACTGTTTTACCATCGGAATTTATAGAAAATAACGAAGAAGACATGGATGTAGATTCAGAAAGTCAGGCTGTAGATTATGAGGCCGATTTAGAATCGACTGAGAATATTCAGAACAGGCACTCCTTTAAAAACCTAGCATTAACAGCAGATCGTTATCGTGTAAGTTGTAGCGCTGCAGCTACAATAGTCAATGCATCTTTAAAAGATATGGGGATCCTTAACCACACCAACATGCTTGACAGAAAGAAATTAGAAAGAGAAAGAAATCGCATAACTTTAGCGACGATGAGCTACTACAGGCTCGATGTAAACCACTGGAGATAGCTTCTTTTCCATGCCACAGTCAAAGTGTGGAAAGGGCAGTGAACCGAGTAACAAAGGCATGTCAGGAAAGAATAGGATATGACAACCGTCAAAAGTTTATCTTAAACTCATTAGAATCAAGGCGAAAACTGCCCAAGTTTGAATGGAAGGCCCAATGGAATGAGTAAGAAACATAGAATAAAATTTCCTAATGATATTGAAAATTTCTTCCCTTTTTGACGTAATAAGGAACAATGAAAAAGTGAATTGAATTTTAACACATTTATTATGCCTCTAATTTTTTCTTCTGAACATATTGTTGTACTTAATTAATTTTCCTAATACTGTACATTATTAAATAAAATATTATACGTTAATAAAGATTTATGTCTTCAAAAAACCTGAATGTAGAGTAAGTCGTATAAATGGAATATTCTTCAATATAGGTCAAAAAGTGAAAAATTGTGCCAGGGTAGGAGGCTTTAAACAGCGAAAGTAATTTATGAGGGGGGTTCCTCTGTTCCATTCAAACCCCTCACAATATGTACCTTTTCAATATATATATATATATATATATATATATTATTAGTGGCGTGCATTCAGGGTAAGCTAGGTAAGCGCCGCCTACTCTAATAAAAATCTTATTAAAGATATTAAAGACAGTACCGTATTTTTCAGAATAGTCTACAGTACATACCCACTAGCCAGTTATGACGTTTATCACTAGCTATTATAATTACTATAATTATATAATACAGTGGACCCCCGCTATCCGAGATTAATTGGTTCCAAAACAACATCTCGGATAGCGGAACCTCGGTTAACGGGACCATACTTTACATGTTATAAGGCTAACTGGTTCCAGAAAACTAAAAACTGACCCTTATCACCACAAAATCTAACTTTTAAGGCCCTACAGTATTTTTAATTTAAATTAAATAGTATTTAAGTACAGTATTACTATGTGTTATTTCCTGAAAATAAGGAATTAAATTAACATGCACTCAAAAATTAACACTCACCAAACAACAATTTGTTGACTGGGCTTGCTGGAAAGATTGACTGGAAAGATGGTGGTGTTGTTTCATTGTTTGGAAGGAGAGTAGTCTCCTTCCATAAAGGCATCTGGTAGTTCAGGCAATTGGTCGTGTTTTTGAGAGCTTGAAGAGGTCCCTGAAGTTGATGATTTTGGTTCATCTTGTTCTACAGAAGAAGTCTCTTCGGTTTGAAAAAACTATCAATCAGTGTCTGCTTGGGCTTGGGCATTTTTTGGAGTCGAGTTCGGTATGGGAGGAGCGCTGAATTGATGGTGCTGTTTGTGTAGGCTCTGCCATGGATGGGATCTCTTTCCATGATTTTTCATGATCATGATTTTTCCATGATTTTCCATCGCTTGCGGGCATTGTACAACAAACATATATATATATATATATATATATTGAACTTTAAACTCCTAATTACGATATACATAATAGAAAAGCGTCCTTAATATCTGACGGTCCTTCTCTTCATAATAAAAATGGGACGGAAATTCCACTTAATCATTATCGAGTCACAAAAAAATGTTTAAAAAACTTTCACCAAAAAAACCTCAAAAAAAAAAAGGACAAATTTTGGAAAAATAAAATTGAAATTCAAATCAATAAATGAATAAATAATTTCAATAAATAAAAAAATATTCAATAAATAAAATATTCTTCATCCAGATTTTGCTTGTTTTTTTTTTATTTTAAATGCGTCACTTGTTCTGTAAAATTGCAAAACCTGCAAAAGCAATTCTCTATTTTAAGGTTAAAAAAAACCAAAAAGAGTTAATAAAAAAAAAAAATATATATATATATATTTGACGCCCCTCACCCCCAATAAGAAATTAAAAAAAAATGAAAATTTTGGAAATAAAGAAAATGAAAATTTGAAGGTGAACTTTAGAATAATAATGTCCAAAATTAAATTTGAAAGCAGACTTTTGTTTTTAATATATATGTATATATATATATGCCTCACATCAGTGACAAGGAATCCATCGGACCCAGATTCGATTTCCGTTGCGGGAATCAAGGTTACCATACATATATATATATAAGCAAACAACCACAAGGAAAAGGAAACACAAAGTCCGAGCGCTTTCGTGATATATTCACATCCTTGATAATGTGAATATATCACGAAAGCGCTCGGACTTTGTGTTTCCTTTTCCTTGTGGTTGTTTGCTTATTAATAAGGTCACGTGTTATTTTGTGATTCTAGTGCATATATATATATATACACCTTTGGTTAGCTTCCGCCCGAATTGTTCATTCTGACGAAGGTCAAGCTCTTCACTCCACATTAGACCTACAGTTTAACGTGGAATCAGAACCACGCCCCACCAGCAGCCCAACGTCTTAACCACTAGGCCACCCAGGGTACCCATTTATCTACCAACCACTTTCTTTTTTTTATTGTGTGGAAGGATGAACAGCTGGGTTTTGCTGCACGCCGGCTGCCGGCACCGGGTCTCGATCCCGAAACCGATGGATTCGTAGTCAGCGACGCTAACTACTACACTACCGAGGTGGTATATATATATATATATATATTGATAACTTTGATGTTGCTCCCGACCGAATTGTTCATTCTGACGAAAGTCAAGCTTGTTGCCCTACATTAGACCTACAGCTTAACGTGGAATCCGAACCACGACCCACCACGGGTAGTTAGAAATTACAAAGTCCTCGCCCGAACTCGATCTCACGACCTCTTGATCAGCAGCTCAGCGTCCCAGCCAGGGTACCCACTTATCTATCAACCAATTTTTTTTGTATGGAAGGATGAACAGCTGGATAAACTGAGCGCCGCCTGCCATCGCGGTAA
>JAJOZX010005705.1:187500-297500 GCA_023014485.1 Bathynomus jamesi
TTCGTATAAAATTAATTTACGATTACCGTAGTTATTATATATATATATATATATATATATATATATATATATATATATATATATATATATATATATATATATTTATATATATATATATATATATATATGACATCGATCTAAAAAAGATTAAGCGTTTTTCTGTTACTGCTATTACTGCTATTACTGCTATTACTACGATAATAATAATAATAATAATAATAATAATAATGTGGTCATAAAATTATTAGTATTTTCCCGAAAACGATGTATCACAATACGTAAGTACGTTTTCTTGGCACTAATTGCGCTTTGTCTGGCACTAATGGTGCCACTCGTTTACTCTGAAAATAGTGCAGTAATCGCGCGTAAATTATCACTTTAAGTGGTAATTTTTTAAAGACAAACTGCGTAAATTCAAGCGATATCCAGTTTTGGAAAGAGGTTCCCCTAAAAACAAATTTTGAAATAGCATAAAGAATTACTAATTGGGTAATTTTTTTTTTTTTGGATATTATTCTTTGTAGTAACAGTAATAAAATTTAAAAACAAAATCCAATCATTAATGGTTAGTGATTTTTTTTTTTTTTTTTGTAGAAATTTTGTTCTTTGGCGAATTATTTTTCGAAACTGTACAAGTTTTCGATATTTATCTCGAACTTTAAAACACTTGTGACTCTCCCAGAATACTTTTTGAATTAAGTTAATTCGTTTGCCATCATCCAAAGAAAATAAATTAAGCAAAGCAGTTAAAGGTTAAATTTAAATGGAAGGTGTTTTCAGTAAGTTTCAGAGACTATACTAAAAGTTATATGGAATGTCAGAACGTGTGTGTCAGCTTTACGTAATGCAAAAGGAGAAAAGCAACAATGATTCAATAAATCTATTATTATTTACTGACTTTTATTATCAAATCAAAAATTATGAAAAAAAAAAAAAAAACCAAAGGTGTCTATTTACTTTTGTCAATCCTTTGTGTGTATATATACAGACCTTTCAATTAACATTATCTTTTACCAAAATCATAGCATAGCACGCATAACTGTTCTTTCCTCAAGCTATGACCAAAATAAATATCTCGTTTGGATATTTACTTCAAAGTTCAAAACTATTTAACTTTTCCCATTCCATTAAAGCGATAACTGGACGAGCGTTTAATAAGCATTCTCAATCTTCTCGGCTGCTATTTTGCGAATTTTTATAAATGTTTTGCATTTTAGCACAATATGATCGCAATTCTCCCTCTTACTCAGACTCGATTTTCGACTTTCGCTACGTTACAGAGGGTTGGCAAATATAAATAGACACCTTTGGTTTTATTATAGTTTTTGATTTGATCCTAAAAGTCAGTAAATAATAACAGATTTATTGAATCAATATATTTAAAATCGTGTTGCTTTTCCCTTTTCATTAAGTAAAGGTGGCACACACACACGTTCTGGCATTCATTGATAAGCTTTGCCATTCGTTTTTTAGGACAATCATCGCAATATCTATTTACTTTTGTCAACCCTCTGTACTTTTACGTAATAAAGGTGATAGTTTTAATTACCAAGATAAAAGATAATTATCACATTTTGAAAAAAAGGTGAAAATCGAAATACTGTACGAGGAACTATACAGAAGGCAACAACAATATAAACATAACAATAATATATTTTAAACATGCAGGAACAAGTTTATGAAAAACTTGATCTTGGAAATAACATCCAAATAAATGAAAAATTATAAAAAATATTTCCTATAGTCCGTATTTGTAGCATCTATGACGAGTCTGCAAGTTGTCTATCACTAAAACTTTGTAGGAACTGTTCCGAACACGCGTATTACTTCCAGCAAGATTAAAGGCAATTTGCTTGTAAACATTTGGAAGCCGAACATCAGTGTCAGATTAGTCAAATGTAAGATCTAAATGCTTTACAGGTTTATTACTTTCTTCGTACTTTTATGAAAGATCACTTGCAATTATATTTAAATTATATTGTACACTCAGTTGGGAAAGTTTGGCTAACCATTTTTTTTTTAGTTTTTTTTAGCTTTGTTCGTTCGAAATATTTGATTTATAACACTGATTTATCATACAGGTAATTCGCAGGAAAACGTCCATACTGGGGGCAACTCCCAGTGAGTTGGCTTCTTAAATTCTTGTTTAACTGTTCATTTAAATGCGGGTAACTTCGCAACCTGTTTATGACCACCAAAAAATCTTTTAGACCTTTAGACTAATGCGGCCCATTGCGCTGACTTCCTGATTATTACTAGCTTCAATGGGAGTCGGACTGCCGACCCCAGTGTCTAAACTTCGCTTACAGGAAAACAGTATTACCCACTGAGCTATGTTCGCTGGTGACTTTACTTTAAAAGTGAAGAACGTAAATGTTGTTGATGAACGTTGAACACTATGGTATTTTTTCTGCATGCATAATCTTGGGTGTGTACATCAATTTTAGGTTTGTGGCTCGTATAATGCATTATACTGTAGATTAGGGTGGCCATTTAAAAAGGAGGACACTGCGTATGTGGCCGTACGTTAACACACACACACATATATATATATATATATATATATATATATATATATATATATATATATGTTAACGTACGGCCACATACGCAGTGTCCTCCTTTTGGGAAATTTGGAAATGGCCACCCTAAGGACATAGTGCTCAAAAGGCGGACTGTCCGCCTAAAGCCGGACGTCTGGCCACCCTACTGTAGATGCTTGCCACATTCTTATCATTTAAATGCTTTGCCCGATTTGCAAGTTCCTTCATTTCAATTTTATTTTTACCAAAAAGTTTCTTCGTGATGTTTTTGGACTTGCGTTTTGTTTGATCTAATTTAAACCTTTTAAAAATTGTGTTTTGGACCAATTCTCAAATTTACATAAACTTTGACATGACACAAGAGTAGAAAAAAAAAATGATTATCTCCCCTAATCATGGACAGATCAGAATTATCGTTACTAATTTAACCTAACTTAATCCAACTAAGAGAAGAACAGCAACCTAACTTATCCTAACCTAACCTAGCGTAACTTAACCTGACCTAACTCGTAGGATCGCGCCCATAATTTGGGGGTAACTTGTGGGTACCGTAGCTTACCTATTAATGTTAAGTTGAAATGAAATGAAAACAAATGAAGAAAGGACTTTATTCAAAACAGAGTAAATTAAATAATTTCAAAATAAATAATTTTTTTTAAAGGAGAGATTCGGTCACTTTTTCCAGTTCCAAAAGTAATTTAATCAATGATAGTAGCCATAACTAGGTCTACTATAAGTTGGTTTGTATCCTCCATATCCTCCGTAACCATGACCTCCTTGGCTACCATGACCTCCTTGGCTACCATAACCTCCTTGGTTACCATAACCTCCATAGCCTCCATAACCCCCTTGTCCTCCGTATCCTCCGTACCCTCCGTAACCTCCGTAGCCTCCGTAGCCACCTCCGTAACCTCCGTAGCCACTTCCGTAACCTCCGTAGCCACTTCCGTAACCTCCGTAGCCACCTCCGTAACCTCCTCCGGATCCTTTCCCACCTCCGTAACCTCCTCCGGATCCTTTCCCACCTCCGTAACCTCCTCCGGATCCTTTCCCACCTCCGTAACCTCCTCCGTATCCTCCTCCGGATCCTTTCCCACCTCCTTTGCCATATGTGGGTTTGGGATCAGCCATGGCGAACGCAGCAACCAAAAGTAGGAGGAGGACGCACGTCTGTCAACAAAGGAAATATTAGTTTTCATTTTTTAAACTAAAAGAAAGTTATTAACATATCAAAATTATCGACACTATAAATTAACCTAACTTAACTTCACTTAATCTAACCTAACTCACAGAAGCGTGTTCTCCATTTGACCTCTTAATAATTTGATGACGTCTCTGAATTTTATAAGCATTTTTAAAGTTAAAAAATGGTCAATCCAAGTTTTGCTAATCGCATAAAACAACATTTTGGAAATTAACAAAATTCTGTGTGTGTGTGTGTATATATATATATATATATATATATATATATATATATATCTCTCTCTCTCTCTCTCTCTCTTTGTGCCTCAGTTAAAGCGTAATAAAAACAGCCTCCCATTAAGTTATTGTAATTAGGATAACTTAGCGTGTTTTTAGGACACTTGAGGGATAATAGTCATCTGATGTGCCGTAAAGAAAAAAAGTGCACTTAGATAAGGTCATTGAGAATATCAACTATAGCAATATATAGATTGACGAGACCAAGCGTAACTTGGTAACTTGGTTAAACAAGGGAAAATGAAATATCTATATAAAAACCCGAATAACGACCCCAAAATTGAACTCGATGCAGTATTGCACGCAGCTGAAACACTCGAACGACTTACCACTTTCATGATGAGAGTTTTTCTAAATAAAAGGGAAATCAAGCCCAAACAACTGTAAATACGACTTGAATACAAGAACTGAGGATTCATATTGGGTGTGTGTCTTTTATACGCCAGATTCAGATTGTATTCCCCGCCCACCGACACGCGCGTCGTCGCTAGGTCAGCTTGGACAGGAATTCCTATTCCCTTTCTTTCACAGGAAATCGAAATAGGTTACGAGGAAAGGATTCCAATTGGTCGAAAAGTGGGAGGCGACTATAAGTAGCAGGAATAGATTGGTCGACTAAGTATAAGAAAGGTTTTGCTTTTAAAAGTATTTCCAAAGGTCACTCTCTCGTTTTGTTTATTTTGATATGTATATATATATATATATATATATATATATATATATATATATATAATATATATATATATTCGTCTCACGTGTTTTATCATTCTTGTAAATAATCACTTTCTCTTATCTTTCTTATCATAAAATTCCGACCTTCAAAAAAAAAGTAAATTTCTTTTTTTCCTTATCTTTTCCCACATCCTTTCCATTGTAAATTTGGTGCCAAGGAAAAAAAATTCCTTTTTCCTAATGAATATATAGAAATTAGTGCCATACACTATATATATATATATATATATATATTTTTTTTTTTTTTTAAGTTCGGGAAGACCGATTCGCCTCTATTTAAAAGGGCATATCTCGGCGGAAAAACAAAGAAAAAGTGAGAGGAAAGACAGAGGAAAAAGAAAGGGTGGAGAGGACAGTCGAAGTGGAAAAGACCAAGGATGACAAGGACTGCAGGGTCGAGCCCCATCATCCTTGGGTGCTAGGGCCGGGAGGGCGCACGTGAAACCTCCAGGAACAAGCACGTACAAACGAGCACAAAGAGCACTCAAGAGCACGAGCTTAGAACCCCCTTGCGGGGATATATATATATATATATATATATATATATATAGTATAATATATAGTATAATATATATAATTTTATATATATAAATATGCAAGGTTTTTCAAGTCAGGCACCAAAGCACATAAAACGTGTTTACTTATTTTAATTTTATTGCTATGGTGTCCTCACTTTTAAACAACTATATAATATATATATATATATATATATATATAGTCTATATATATATGTGTGTGTGTATGTGTGTGTGTGTGCGTGCGATGTGTTTTGGTGGGGTTCGAGCTCTCTTTTCAGTTTTGTTTTTCGCTTTTTTTTTTAAAAATTTAATGTTGGTCAAGAGTAATTTTGTTTAAAATATAAACTTAAAATGATCAAATAATATAAACATCTTTCTTTTGACAAAGTTTAGGATCATATTACTTTTATTGTTGAATATAGAGGGTGTCCAAGAAATAATGGTGCAAAAACAATTGGTCATTTTTTGTTTGTGGTTTGTGGGTTACAGTTCCAAACTGTCCACGTTTAGAACACTTTCACAAGATGACCATCATTCGTCACTACAATGTGTATTCGACGCTCGAACTCCATTAAAACAATAGCAACATGGTCTAATGTAGAATGAATCCAGTGACCTCTGCTTCTTTGACGGAGTTCTGCCACACTATTGGATTTGTCATACTACACGTTTAACCCAGGGGTTCTTAACCTCTGGGTCGTGACCCGAACTTGAGTCATTAAATTGTCATTTATCATTTATTTATGTTATCCCTAATCATTTTACCATTAATTATCTATTTTATTATCTATTACAAGGGAACTGTTTGAAGGCATTGGTCGCCGAGCTAGACCCCCGAGACCAGAATTTGGATCGCAGCCTAAAAAGGTTAAGAACCCCTGGTTTAACCATACCCTCATAGATAAAAATCCAAAGAAGTTAAGTCAGGTGATTCGGGTGTCCATACTATATGTCCTCCACGGCCTATCCAACGCTGAGGAAAGGTTGCGTCTAGAAAATTGGGAACAGCAATGGCATAGTAGAATGTCGCCCCATCTTGTTGAAAGATTACACTTCTTATGTAAACTCTAATACCTCTTAGCTGGGGAAGAAAAAATGTATGTAACATGTTAAGTATTGTTTACTCCAGTCTCGGTACACTCGTCAAAGAAAAATTACTTCGTTATACAGTTACGTGACAGCACATCAAACGTTACCTTTTGGTGAATTTCGTTCATGTTGACGTGTTTCAGAGGTGAATAGGCCACCTCAATCACCCGACGTAATTATATTTTTTAAGTGAGAAACTTGTGTAATGTTACAGTTCTGCAGTTGAAATTATCTCTATTAGACGTAATCTTCATATGAAGTTGTTAGTTTATGTCTTTCACTGAGATACCTGCGTCTGCTTTGCATTTGTTAATCTTTTTATATTCGTCTGAATAGACTAAATTAACACAAAGGCACACAGACATTCAATTTCATTGCTTTGTTTTAACCGCAACCATTGATGAGAAGCCAAATTCGCGTAAGTATGAGATTGCAAATGAAATTAAAACTTTCAATGCTTCAGACACCAGTTCTGGATACTCATTTTTCCGTGATATCTAAAATATATACAAGTCTTTTGACGGGAATGACAAGTCAATCAGTTTATCGTGAAGTTTCCTGCAAGTTCGGCAGACTCTACCACCCTTTCATTGCACGAATTAAGTATCCAATTCTTACCAAACTTCCCATCATCACGTGGGAAAGAATGACAGCTTTTTTAGGGAAATGGTTTCGCAAATTTTTTTTTATGTCAAAATGTTGAGAGCACAAAAAGATTGAGAAACATCAGCCTAGGGCCTAGGCTTAACATTAATTAACAAACTCTTTTCTAATTTTCACATGGATGCTATATATATTTCTTTGGCTTTATAACATTTAACAATTTACCATTTTTGGCTACATACTCATCTATATGTTTGGTTTGAGAAACAAAAGAAGCTGAAAAAGGTTATTAAGCCTATTCTGTAGTCTGTACACGGTGTTCGAAAAGTCTCGTCACCCCCTACAAAATGTACATATTGTAATACCAATTTTATTTTTGTGTGATTAATTGAATTTATAGTGAGTCATTGACATTTTATTTTATTTTCCAGGTATTAGAGTTGTGTGGACAATGGCAGACCAGTCCACTTACACTCTGGAGGAAAGGATAGTGATGAGCACATGGGCTCATGAAAGGTCACATACTGGCAAAACGATGCATAATATCCAGAATGATTTCAACACAAGATTCAATAAGGCTGCACCACCAAACAAGACGGTATTACGCTGGGAGAAAAAGCTGTTTGAAACTGGCTCCATCAAGGACAGACCACGGTCGGGAAGACCAACAACTCGAGCAGAACAATGTAAAGGTGTGATTGCATCGGTGGCTCGTTCACCGAAAACATCACTTCGGAAACGATCACAAGAATTTGTAGTCCCCATGTCCACAATGAGAGATCGCATGACAAACGATCTTGACATGAAACCATACCATACCGTCCGTTACGAAAATGATGGTGCGCACACACAGATAATCTTGATTAGTAACTGTAATTAATAACTGTATTTACTGTACCTAATTAAAGTAATTGTCTCTTAAATTACACCTAACACATATAAAATACAATTAATCATACAAAATAAAATTGCTATTACAATATGTACATTTTGTAGGAGGGTGACGGGACTTTTCGAACACCCTGTAGGTTTACGTAAGTTTAGTTAAAAAAAATTATATTTCATGCATTTAAAATATACATACATAATATTATTTTAACTTTATAAGATAGAAAATATAATTTATTTGAATTATATATATATGTACTTCATATGCAAAAAGATTTTTTATTGGAGTGAGTAAAACAATAAGCAAATAACCCACAAATATATACATTATATATACAGTATATATATATATATATATACACAAATAAGGGGTTGTAAAGAAAATAAAAGGAGTCAGTTCGAGGCTAGAATAGAAACTTTTTTCCCACATGAATTATTTCGCCTTTATTTGGAAGTCAGACTTTTAATAATTTTGTATATTTTTAATATAATGAAATAAATATAATGAATAACGTGTTTGTTCCATAAATGATAAAATAATATATTATATAATATTATACTCGTATATTATACATACTGTATAAAAAGGGGAAAAAGTATACAAGTGAAAACCTAGCATTTGTTTTAAATTATAGAATCTATAAATTGATTTAATAGTTTTATAATTCGACCTGCAAATTCAAATATTCTTATATATATATATATATCGTAAAGAACGACGCTTGTATAGGAGATATTCCGCGCAAGACGAGAAAGAGAAAACAACAAATGAAAAAATGAAGTACCACCTGGGAATCGAACCCGGGATCTTCCGATTGCCGGTCAGACCGGCAATCGGAAGATCCCGGGTTCGATTCCCAGGTGGTACTTCATTTTTTCATTTGTTGTTTTCTCTTTCTCGTCTTGCGCGGAATATCTCCTATACAAGCGTCGTTCTTTACGTTATTTATACTGCGTGTTCTTTGCAGTTGAATGTATATATATATATATATATATAGGCATAAATATGCCCAAGTTGGTAAAAAATTTGGGTGCTACTATAGCGTGATTCCTACCTCTATTCGGCGGTCTACCTTTTAATTATAGCTTCTTACCTTGTTTACTAATTGCTTGTTTACATTCCAATGTCCATCGCCCTTGACGATTGGTTAGGTTTAGTCATGATATTTTCGTTAGTTTTAACGAAAATATCGTGACTAAACCTAACCAATCGTAGGTAGACCACATACTATAGTAGCACCGAAACTATTTTTTAAATAAATAAAATTGAATAATAAATAGCATTTTATATTTATTATATTTTCATTTATACCTTGGATAGGAATCACACTCTACAGTACTGTAGTTTCGAACCAAAACGGTAGGAATCACCCTATAGTATCGAAGTCACCGGTAGGAATCACGCTATAGTAGCACCAAAATTTGTGTAAATTTTCGTCCGTGACCATATTTTACCCAGTAGGTCAAATAGGTTATATATATTTTTTATTTTCAAATATTCAATCACCTTTGCCTGTGTTAAATTAGGGGGGTTCGGATCACCTGAAGATCAGGGCCCCCAGCGTTCTTTAGTTAGTTTTATAAGGCTAACTAACGAAAATATCACGACCTAACCTGACCAATTGTCAAGGGTGTACATTTGACCTAACGATTGGTTAGGTTAGGGCGTGATATTTTCGTTAGTTAGGGCTAACTAGAGAAGGCTGGGGCCCTGATTTTCAGGTGATCCGGGGGCTCTATAAGAAAGTTTAGAGAAAGCCTTTTTTTTGCCGTATACAATAATTATTTTTTCGAATTTCACCCGCGGCAAGATTTTAATTAAAAAAACTCGGAGTCAATAAATCGTGCCTTACATTTTCTTAAGTTAGGTTACACTAGGTTAGGTTAACCTGAGTTAACCTAACCTCAAAATATTAGGTTATACAAGGAAAAAAACTTATTTACAAAGTTAGACCCAACTGGTAAAAAGTGGCTTACTTTTGGCGCTACTTGGGGATTTAAACATATACAGGGTGTCCCGTAAGTCTGGACCCATAGGGAAAAATAATAAAATTACAAAATAGTCCAAAAATTTATTACATAATCTGTTCAAAGTGTCCGCCGTTGTGTCGCACACATAGTTGAAGACGCAATCTCCACTGCGACAGCACTTTCTGAATCACAGTCGCAGAAATTTCTTGACACGCCTCCACAATGCCTGCTTTAAGGTGGAAAATGTTCTGAAGTTTGACCTCGTACACTTTGGCTTTCAAGTGGCCCCACAAATAAAAATCATAATAAAAAATAATAAAAAAATAATAATAATAAAATAATAATAATAACATAAAAAAATATAATATAAATCCCTATGGGTCCAGACTTACGGGACACCCTGTATATATATATATATATTTATTATAGACGAGTGGTTAAGTTAAGTCATGATATTTTCGTTAGTTTTAACGAAAATGTAATTTGGTAATTGAAGCTGGGGGCCCTGATCTTCAGGTGATCCAGGATTTTTAGTAACAAAAGAAGTGCGTATCTTGACAACCTGAATGACGGAGAATTCGTTATAAAAGAATTAGCAAATTCGTTGTAAAAGAATTTACCGTAACAAAAATTTTTAGGTGTCACTATAGATAAGAATTTAGAATAAACCTACACGTCAATTATATCTCTAAAGGACTTTTACGAGTGTTGCTTTAATGTTTAAACCTCGTCAGGAACTTTCAATTTACTTACGTTGTTGGAACCATGGGGTCTATATGACCCCAATCTTAAAATCTTACAAAATGGTGTTATAAAAAGTTTGTCATGAAACAATGACATAAATGAATCGGATCTTATTAAAAATTTGGACTGTGTCAAATGTTTTTGAAAATTTTGTCACTAGTACAGTTTTTTCTGCTGATTCTAAATATGCAACTCATTTTTTGCGAAAATAAATATTTAACATTTTATTGGCGTTTGTTTGCAGGAATAGTGCCAGCTTCTGCAAAACGAACTCGCATAAACAGTAATTTTTCATATTTAGGACTTTTGAAGGCTGTTTTGACCCTCATAATGGTTCCTGATGAAGGTTAAACTTTGATATTCAGTTCCTAAACAGGTTTATTAACTGTATCACACTTTTGTTTTTCTCTTATAAGATATACAGTACTACAATCTTGCTTGGGGAAATACCACTGATAACGCAATAGATAGTATTTTTGCTATTCATAAGCGAGCAGGAAGGATATTTATCCGGTAAAGATTTTTTTGAATGTACATTGCTTGTTAAAATTATTAAAGTTCAAAGACATAATCAAATTGGCATATTTCATTTTTGTATGCCTAGAAATTCACTCATACCACACTAGGAATAGAAATAGGCATGTTAATCCTCACTTTAGATCAGTACATTTTTTAACATTATAATTGGGCGACATAAATGTCGCCCAGCCGAAAGTTTTTGTCGCCTAGTGAATGAAATTTCCCATTATTGGGCGAAACGTCCGTTTTTCTCAATATAAAATTGTTTATGATTGATAGCGTATAGAACTTGAGGTTGGCAACTCGTCTCAAAGAGTACATGGATTATAACGAGTGGACCAGAATGGAAGAGAGCTGATCGTAAGGCAATGATTGTACATCCTGAAATGTCAATCAGTAGTAGAGTGTAGGTGTGTATATATATACAGTACTGGGACTAGCGGCGTTAATTAGCGACCCCAACTTTTTATTAGCGATACTGTTAACGTCGCTAATTTTCAAAATTGTTAGCGAAACAGGTAGCGGCGCTAAGTTTGTAGAGAAAGTCAATCGCTAATTTTTCAAAACCACTTGTACTAAAATTTGGTTCGCCGACAGCAATCTCCATTGTAAAGGACTCAACTGCAAGTTGCAACCTCATCATGACATCAGCATGTAGAGGTTGTAAGTTGTAACTTGTTGGACAGACTCTGTGTTTGAATTAAATATAGAGGTATAAATTGAAAGGAATTTATTCTTTCGTTGGTTTGTTTTTCTTATTAATATATACGAAAGAACTCGACTCCTACATAAAGATGTTTTCATTTTCATAGACAAAAACATCACATTTTTGTACCTTAGCAACCAAAACATCACATTTTTGTACCTTAGCAACCAATTATATCAAGGTGTGTGCTAATATTGCTAAATTACGGGAGGTAGAACATATAGAAATTGGGGTCGTTTCACAAAAATTAACGACAAAATTAGCGTTAACGTTAGCGACGCTAACTGTTGAAATGTTTAGCGTTAGCGGCGCTAAATTTTATAGTAGTTAGCGTTAGCGGACACAGCGGTCAAGCTTGTCGCCCCTCCTATATACATATAACCGTTGTCGCCCAGTGAAATTGGCTTAAAAAATGCTCTGCTTTAGATTGTTTTCATCTCGGAAGGGATTTATCCATTTTCGTAGGTTTGAAATTATGGAGTGATTTAAGCACTGATCTTAAAAATATTTCTAACGTAAATTCATTTAAGAAAAAAAGCTGAAATCAGTTTTAATAAAGGAATACTGAAATGGTACTACCGCATTTCGGGATTAAATGTAGCTACTGTATTACTTGTCTTAATTGTTGTACTTCCTACTCTTTGTCTAATTCAGAGGTTCTTAACCTTTTTAGGGCTGCGATCCAAATTCTGATCTCGGGGGGTCTAGCTCGGCGACCAATGCCTTCAAACAGTTCCCTTGTAATAGATAATAAAATAGATAATTATGGTGAAATGATTAGGGATAACATAAATAAATGATAAATGACAATTTAATGACTCAAGTTCGGGTCGCGACCCAGAGGTTAAGAACCCCTGGGTCACTCTAATTCTTGTATTCAGTATTAATTTTTAGTACTGTTGGTTTCATAACTATTATAATAATCAAGATTTAATGTACACTTTTAACAGAATTAATTTTTTATGTCAACTATAAGTTCGTTTGTGTGTCCTAAAAAGTTACACTTTATAACTACAAACTATATGACATCTTGTACGTAATCATAATCGCAATTAATCACAAAATTTATATATTACGTAATCATGACTACCTTTGAAGTGTTTGTTTTATATTACAATAATTAATCGCTTGTAATCGTTTTCTATATATATATATATAATATATATATATATATATATATATATATATATATATATATAAATATATATATATATATATATATATATATATATATATATAGGGCGTCCCAAAAAAATGTATACACACTTTAACAGCTGATAGCTCAATTGATGTTTCTTTCTTTCCAAGTTAAACCCATTAGAATTAATAATGGCAGTCAGACTAAGCTTCGAACAAGGGAAATTAATTCTAAAATGCTACTGGAAGTGTGAAAACGCAGTTGAAGTGCAAAGACAGTTTAGGAGGGAGTTTCAAACAGATCCACCAACGCGACTTACCATCACTCGAATTAGAGATAAGTTTGAAGCCGATGGAACTGTTCAGAATGTCCACAAGAAGCGTTCCGGAAGACCACGGACATCGACAAGCCCCACAAAGCAAGAAAGAGTACTGGAAACGTATCACCAAAGTCCAAGAAAATCTGTGCGGCAAGCGAGTCGTGAGGTAGGAATTTCAGAATCGTCTGTCCAACGCATTTTGAAGCGCTGTCAATGGAAAAGTTACATTCCAAGATTAGTCCATGCTATTAATGAAGATGATGATGATCCGGACCGAAGAGTGGAGTATTGCGAGTGGTACTTGGCACGATGTGGATGTGGATTGGACGAAGGGGTTTCGTAGAATACCCTCCGCGTTCACCAGACCTCACACCACTAGACTTTTTTTTATGGGGATACTTAAAAGACAAAGTCTACGCTATAAAACCTGCAACAGTCGCTGAATTGAGAGCAGCCATTGAACGAGAATGCACACAAATACCAAACGAAATATTTCGTGATTTTTGCGATTCCATTGCTTCGCGTTATCAGCAGTGCCTGGACCAGAACGGACGTCAGTTTGAAAACAGGCGCTGACAAAACAATTAAATAATGTCTGTAGATTCTATTACATTTTGAAAATGAAATGTATTTTAATAAACACTGCCTTTATAATTATTTAAAGTGTGTATACATTTTTTGGGGACGCCCTGTATATATATATATCGGATGATTTTTTTTTTTACAATTGGCTATAAAATGTTATAAAATGTGTTTCAGAAACGTGAATCATTTATTAAAATTATTATCAACTATGGGAGTATTACACTTCTACCAAAACATGTTCAATATGGCTTCCTCTTTGTGTAATCAGTTGTCGTAACCGGATTTCTATTTCCTTTCTGGATACTTAAAAGAGAAAGTCTTCGAATCCATCCCACGCGTACTGGAAGTTTTGGGAGTGGCAATTGAATGAGAAGTGTATTTGATCTCAGCAGACACATTTTGGGATGTACTGCGCAATTATATCATACCCTCAACTCCCACATGGCTAAATTCCACCTGTGGCGCTTCATACGCCATACGTGGTGGCGCTTCCAGGTTTTGTCAAAAATAAAAAAGATAGTCCCGAAATTACATACTTCTAACAAACCTCCTATACCAGCCAATCTACACTTACAGCCACTTCTAGTGCATCACCCAAATTAAGTCCACTCTTACTCACGCAATTATTCATCATGTTCATCTATCAATCTTCTCGACCTTCCTCTCCTTTCTACCTCCGTAAACGCTCTTATACATCTCTTTACAACTCTGTCAACTTCCATTCTTTCAATATATTCAAACTACCACAACACACTTTCCTCAGTTTTCACTTCCACTGATTTCTGAACACACACACACGCATACATCTTTCCAAGATCATTTCTTACTCTATAAACCCAACGCACGCCACACGTACTTCTCAGATGATACACCTCAACTGTCTTCACTCTTGAGGTCTCCCTTTCATGTTAAGCCAATATTTCACACCCATACAAAAGTATAAACATCGTGCAAACATCTCGCAATATCTTTATCTAGTCTCTGCTTTCTCACAACCGCTCACAAGTCACAACCTCCGAAAATGGCAGAGGATTCGCAAGGGTTAAGCCCCATCTTCACGAAGTGCATGCCTCCATACTGATATGGTGGACCACACCTAAAACAAATTGTAGCTGGCTCTTACCCTAGTATCACCCCTTACAGCTGTCGCACCTATACTCCTAGACAAAGGTAAAGAACCCTAAAAAATCTGTTGTCTTACTTTTGGAAGTGAGAAAACTTTTTTTTTTTTTAGCATAGTTCAAAAAAAGGTTAATTTCCTAACATCATTTTAAAAATACCTTTGTTACAAAAACTTTGAGTACTTGAGTGTTTGTTCGTTCATTTATCTCATTCACAATGCTTTATCAGGAAATGAGTTTGTATAATTAAGATAATCGTTTGTTTTGAAATAGTGTCGCAAAAATTCTGCTTCCTTGTAAATATTAATGCAGTTTAAGTACATACGTAAATTTCATAATTAAGGTCGCAATCGAACTAATCTTGCGTACTTATCACACGCATTGTTTATATATAGGGTGACCCAAGATAAAGTAGCCCCATTGAGTTTTGTTAAAAAAAATAATGGGGCTACTTTATCTTGGGCCACCCTGTATAGTTGTTGCCTAATCCTGCGTAGGCTGTCGTATTATTATTATTATTATTATTATATTACTTAGAAAATTGTCGATAATACTGCTCTGTAAATCATCCAAAGCAAAACATTAGCTTCCCAAACCAACCCAACACCTTTTTAAGCACAATTAAACACGTACATCAAAAACCTATTCTGTCGCGGACCTCCATCCTGACCCTTTTCGAGACCGTTATTCCACTCCACGCACTGAAATACAATTAAGATAATTAATTTTAACCCTGTATAGTTAAAAAATCTTTGTATAAGGTCAAAGTATTGACAAGTAGGAGAAGGCTATGTCTGTACAAAGCCAAGTTTATTTTTTAATATTATATGTACAGACTTTATATTATATACCTAGAAAAAGAATGCGTAGTTACGCCTATATGTCATATTTAAATATACGTGATCTTCAAATGAAGAGCAAAAAGGGAAAGTCTGCTATATGCTTATTACATGACCACGTTTTTATGTAATCTTATGTAGCCATTGTTGTTAATCCATCATATTTGTATTTAATTTTACAGGTTTACCTGTTTGTACGCCTTTGTTACCTATCGTAAATATAACCTGTAAGTAACGCCATTTTGCCCAGAAAAGGATATAATTTGATTACAAATGGCGGTTCTTCTATGTTGTATATGTATTAGAATTCCTTTATTGATCTATTTTTATATATTGCATATTGCGTCCATTTATATGTTGCGTATATGAAGAGGAGAATATAATATAAACGGGTAAATTACGTCAGGTTAGGTTATTTTAACTATTTTATGTTAGCTTACTTAAGTTAGAATTAGGTAAGGTCAAGTTAGATTAAATCTGTTATCCTCAAGTTAAAAATTCTACCTAATCCTATTTTAAAATTAAAACTATCAATATATTTTGGATATTATTTTTAACTTGAATTCTTTCGTTTTTGTAAACAAACTTTTGTAAACAAATTTCGAAAATGTCTCAAATTTTTCATTTTAAGGTTTTGGAATGTGTAAAGAATCTCTACAAATCAATTCCTAATTTGGTGAAGCCAAATCTAAATTTAATCCTTTATAAAAATCACGTTTTTACCACAGGTGAAGATTCTATGATAGAGTTACAAAATACATGGAATTATTTCCTACTCAATGTCACTGTCATTCACAATTTGCAATGAAGGCGCGAAATGAGAATGACTAGTATTTTGTAACCTAACTGAACATAATCTAACCTAACCTATCGTAACCTAACCTAAACTAAAGTGGGAAAGCCGCGGATGAGAATGAGAATGGTACAAAATGGTAGCTGATTGATCTGAAAATTGCTTCTTTTTGAGTTTCTCTCTCTCTCTCTCTGTGATTTCCCACGCTTGGTCACAAACCCATAATGAAGTGGGAATCACATTGAGTGGAATTATACTACAATATCACTCTCCAAATTCTTCTAAATAAAATCTTATTCTAAATGTACATTATCACAACAGTGTACAGAGGGTTGACAAAAGTAAATAGACACTTTTTTTTTTTTACCGATATTTTTTTATTTGATTATAATTATAAAAGTCAATAAATATAATAAATTTATTGAATTAATAAATGCGAAATTCATTTGTTATTATTTACTGAATTTTATAAATCAAATCAAAAAATTTGAAAAAAAAAAAAAGGTGTCTATTTACTTTTGCGAACGTTCTGTCCAGTACACAGTTTACTCTATCAATTTCTCTATTAATTACTAATATATTAATTACTAATTATTAGTTACTAATTATTAGTTACTAATTATTAGTTACTAATTATTAGTTACTAATTATTAGTTACTAACTCTATTCTCTATTAATTTCTTTGTCGAAAAAATTATGTATAAATGTTTATCATTTGTAAACTCTATTTTTTTTTTTAATGTTGAAAATGTGATCATTATTTTATGACTATTATTGTTCCCAAATGAGGTTAGACGAAAATTTGTGCGAGGTTAATTGAAAGGCTAGTCTCAACCTTCGTATTTTTTCTGCTTATCAAACGAACGACCATGTTTGCAAAGGGAAATCAATACCATATGCTAAACTCAACTTATATATATGTATGTATGTATATACGGAGACTATATATATATATATATATATATATATATATGGGCTACGTCGTGGCCGATGTCGTAACACCACTTCCCGGAGATCAGCGAAGTTAAGCGACATTGGGTCTGGGTAGTAGTTGGATGGGAGACCGTCCTCCGCTCCCAGATTATGTAGCGACCCGTGGTTCGGATCCCACGTAAAGCTGTAGGTCCCCTTCGTCATATGACCTTAGATATTGCGAAGGGGGTTAAACAACCCCAATTAAAAAAAAAAATATATATATATATATATAAAGCGATCACCAACCGATGTAAAAATTCCAATAAAATATGATATTAACAATATTCCAATGCAAGTGGATTTTGATCTAAATAACTTCATACCCCCCCCCCCCCGTCCCAATTAATTCAAATGCTCACCCACAGGGTCACACCAATAGATCTCCCAGTAATAATAATTATAATTAATGATAATCATACGAGTGTATTGCAGTGTTTATTACTACGCTTTAAAATAAAAACCTTTAGTATTTACTATTATTTACTATTTACTATTTTGCTATTGTTTAGTACTTACTATTTTGCTATTGTTTAGTACTTACTATTTTGCTTTTGCTATTGTTTAGTACTTACTATTTACTATTTTGCTATTGTTTAGTACTTACTATTTACTATTTTGCTATTGTTTAGTACTTACTATTTACTATTTTGCTATTGTTTAGTACTTACTATTTACTATTGTTGCTATTGTTCTTATATGGTCCATTGTTGCTATAATTGATGTATCTACAAAAATTAATAAAAAACATAATAAATTTGACGACAAGAATACGATTATTTGGTGTTATTAATTGATTAATATTGACTGATTAATTATATTAATTAATTATTGATTAATAATTGATGATAATAATACGAGTATATTTTATGATCTCCGCCATTGTAGCTATGGTTGTTATATTTATTGTTATTATCATGACTTCGCTGTTGTTCTACTTACTGAAATTTTAGAGTTGGCTCGCCATAAACTGTAACTGAATTTGTTTGATGAGCTTCTAAGTGTTTACTTTTGTATCTGATCAAAATCACTGCCATTCCAGTGATTTACTCAAAACCTACTATAAACTGTAACTGAGCCTGGCTGATGTAGTTTGTCAATTTTGTTGCTTGCCATCATTATTTCTCGTCAATTTTTATCATTTATTATCATTTCATTTGCTCATGCGGATCTTTTCCGTTTGACTGCCGCCATTGAAACATTAGAGGTGAGTGCCCCCAGCCTTCTTTACTTAGCCTTATAAGGCTAACTAACGAAAATATCACGACCTAACCTAACCAATCGTTAGGTCAACTGTACGACCTTGACGATTGGTTAGGTTAGGTCGTGATATTTTTGTTAGTTAGCCTTATAAAGCTAACTAAAGAAGGCTATGTTTCAATGGCGGCAGTCAAACGGAAAAGATCCGCTCATGCTACTGTCGGAAGACCCCAATCAATATAGCTATGATTCTCAAACAGAGAAATGCGTATTATTCATTTGTAACATCCTCCTGCCCAGATTTTCCTTTCCTTTCAGCTTCCCTAAGTTTTATTACTTTCTCTTCCTAGTCGAATTCCAAACTATGTCTCATACTTCCCTGAAAGACCTTCCAAGCTTTGTAGAACTGTCACGAGATAAACACGAAGGCGATGATGAATTTTTTTAATCAGTCACATATTGTCTTCGAGAGTGTTCATTACGATATAAATAACATACGTTCCGACTATCTAAATTTCAATTAATAAGTTTATGTTACTAACTCTGAACATAAGAAGCATATCTGCTAATTTTTAAGAGCTACAAAATTCATTACAATTAATCGGAACACAATTCTCTATCATAGTCTTCACGGAAACATATATAACAGAAACAACTAAAGACGTATACCCTTTGGATGGTTATAAATGCTTTCAGACATATCGTGACGGTAGAAAAGGAGTGGGGATTTCAATTTACATACATAAATCTACTCCATGTACACAAATCACTGATCTTACATTAATGTCCGGCTCCATTGAAACACGCTCCGTAAACATGACCCTGGAAAATACTAATTTAAATATAATTGGTATCTATCAGCCTCCAAATGGAGGTTTTATCCATTTCCTGGAGAATATTGACTTTATTTCAAATCATAATAATATAAAACAGCATAAAGCAATCTTCCTGGCGACTTCAATTCTGATTTCTTAAAATGTAATAAACACAGAGATCCTAAAATCTCATACAGAATGGTAGCATACAGCTTCTGCCCAGCCATTACACGAGCTACACGTATTACGACTCCTATAGAGCGCTCAACCTTAATAGACCATATATGGTGTAAAGATTATCTTAACCATGCAGCCGGTATACTTCTGCTGGGGATCTCTGACCATTTCGGCTGTTTTAGCGTTAAATGAGGACTATAAAATCCCGGGAAAAGATCGCGTAAAAATAAAAGTCAGAAAAATAAATGAAAATTTAAAAGGTCTGAAACAGAAATTACTCATTAGATTATAGGTCCGAAGTCCTCGAAGGGACTGACGACATAAATGAAAAAATTTTCTTACATTCTTAGCCAGGTACTTGTAGGTTATCTCCCCCCCCCCCCCCCCAATTTTGACAGAATATTTTCATTAAAACTAACGAAAATATCATGACTTAACCTAACCAATTATCAAGGGCATACAGTTGATCTATTAGTAAATAGGGGACTAGTATGTTTCATGGACTGCTCTCGATTTTCCTACGAAATTGCAAACAAGGGCAGTCGATGACCCTGATTTGGTTTCTGCAATCGGTTTTCTTGAGAAATGATAAAGAAAAATGTTATTGGATATTGAATAAATTTATTTACTGAAACGACGCAATACACTCCAACATCTTTTTGAATAAGTCCGAGCTGATGTGGCGCTTACGCCATACAAATTCACAAAGGTACGAGTCAAGTTGGTCGCGATCTGTTCCGCATCGCAGTTTGTTCGATTGTTTCAATGAATTCCACAAGCTTTCCACCTGCTGTATAAGAAACTCGATTAGGTCAGGTTAGGTTAGGTTACGTTACGTTAGGTCAGGTCAGGTTTCTCAAGAAAACCGATTGCAGAAACAAAATCAGGGTCATCGACTGCCCTTGTTTGTAATTTTGTAGGAAAATCGAGAGTAGTCCATGAAACATACTAGGTCCGTAAATAGTAAATACTATTCCAGAAAAAAACAATGTTATAATTAATAATAGATCAACTGTACGCCCTTGATAAATAATTGGTTAGGTTAAGTCGTGATATTTTCGTTAGTTTTAAAGAAAATATTCTGTCAAAATTGGTGGGGTGGGGAGGTGGGGGGAATAACCTACAAGTACCCTCAGCCATACTATGCGATTCATTCAACGAGCTTTTTCATGTGGCTACTATAAACATGACCCATAAAAGGCAACATAAACTATAGTTACATAAACCTCTCCTAAAAGCTATACGGCAAAAACATTTAATTTATAAACACGTCAAAAGAGGCACAAGCGAAAACAAGCGAAGCGATTTCAGCCGTATTAGAGGTGATATATAAAAACTTTAATAATAAAGAGTCTTCTGTCCTCTCGCTTATGGACCTATCAAAAGCCTTTTATACAATCTCCCACAAAATATTTATAAATTATCTCATTATAGCGCAAACAACGTTGCTGTAAATTGGTTTAAATCATACGTATACAACAGAAGCCAACTAACAATCACATATGGAGTTTCACAAGGAATCATTTTGGGGCCCCTACTATTTCTGATCTACATAAATGACTCTTACAACTCTCATAATGGGAAAGGCTTCCAGTATGCGGATGACACCTCCCTAATATATTCAGACAGCGATCTCACATACCTTAATGAAATAGTAATTAGAGACATCGAAAGGGTATACGACTGGCATAGTTACTGGCGTAATGAATGGCTGAAAGGCAATAAATTATCCTTAAATAAAAACAAGACAGACTTCCTGCTAATCACAAAAAAAAAAAAAAAAATTAATACCGGATTTCAGTATTATTGTCGACTCACATTTGATATCGCGTGTCACTGAAAGGAAATTATTAGGAGTTGTGCTTGATGACAAACTAATCTTTCGTCAACATGTTGAAAATATAAATCATAAACTATCGAAATCCTCGTTTATATTAACAAAACTACATTTCCTTCCCACAAATACCCTTAATAAATACCCTTAAAACGCTGTAGTTTATCCACATCTCACATACAATATTATCGCATATGAGAGTGCATGCGATTACGTTATCAACCCTTTAATTATAAATCAGAAAAAAATTATTAGAAAAAAACAAGGGTGATTAGTATGCTCATACATAAGGAATACTCGAACAACTGCCTATATTAAAATTGAAAGATATACTATATTTGAAATACAGAGTTCTCCCTAATGTTCAGAATTACAAAACAATCCGCTCCGACCATATTAATCGAAAATATAATGAACAGATACGTTACGAGCATCAAACAAGGTATATGGAGAGTGAATATATCTCAAAAGCAAACTATACTCTTCAATGTAGTAGAAATTTTTACACTTATTTAGGAGGTGGAATTATGGAAGAATCTCGCGAATGAATTAAAAACAATTAATGTTCTCTCATCTTGTATAAAGTGATTAAAACTTAACTGCCAAAGTTACGAAGGCGCTCCTTTCTTTCTCCTTGCTAAAATTCTCATTAACCTAAAAATCTCTCCTTATAACTTTCACCCAGCTCACATTTAATTAGTCTTTGTACTAAGCGTCTAATAAAAGTATATGTCCTAGTCCAGTGGTACTTATTGCGCGGCTCGCGAGTCAAATGCGATATATATAATATATATTTGGCTCGCGAGCCGTCCATTGAGTACCACTGTTCTAATCTGTGAATTCCTTACAGTTTTATACTGGTTTAATTATTCGTTGTATTTAGCTCAAGTATATGTCCTAGTCTGTAAGTTTCCATTAGTATTTTTAGTCTATTATAAAAATATATATAAAAATCTTGTAATCCTGTCTGTTACATAATTATTATAATTATATTTAATTAGTACATTTCGACCTGTAAAGTGTGCACGCTTGCTAAAGGTAATTTACAACTGTATTACAGTAGCTGTATTTAATAATGAAATTATACTCATCAGTGAAAACTATATACTGTACAAGTATATATATATATACAGGGTGGGCGGAAAGTAGCTCCCTAATTTAAATTACATATAAATTATGTATAAATTGTGATTGTATTGTTATATTGTTATGGTGTGTTCTCTAAAGTGGTACAATTGTAACGGTAATCTTTTTTTCTCTAAAGTGTTCTCTTTGTGTTCTCTAAAGTGGTACAATTGTAACGTTCATTTTTTTTTTTTCATTTCAGATTGAAGGGTAACATGGCTGAGCGTTTAACACTGCAGGAGCGTGCCCAGTTGGCGGCACGGTACGAATTTGGCAATCTGTCGTTCGAGTTCAAAGATGGTGGCGGGCCATTCACGGACCACGTGCCCAAGTGGACCCGAAAACAATCAAGAACTGCCACTCGAAGCTCATGACCACGGGGTCTGTGGCAGATGTTCGAAGATGTGGTCGCCCTTCGACATCCAGGGCCCAGGAGACGGTGCAGGCAGTTCAGGAAATGTTCGCACGGAGTCCACGAAAGTCAACTCGCCAGGCAGCTCGGGAAAGTGGACTCTCCCGCTACTCAGTGCGAACTGTGCTGAAGAAGGAGCTGAACTGGCGTGCGTGGAAGCCGCATTACTGCCAATCTCTCTCGGACGAGGACTGCGACATTCGCATGGAGTTCGGGGAAATCATGCTGGCTTGGCATGAAGACTGGCCCCATCTCTTCCGCAACATCCTCTGGAGCGACGAGGCGGTGTTCCACGTCGGAGGCTTTGTCAACCGCTACAATTGCCACTACTGGGCAGGAGAGGATCCCATGGTTACCGCTGAAAAACGGCAGAATCGGTTCAGTGTAACGGTGTGGTGTGGTATGACCTCAGATCAGGTTGTGGGCCCGTTCCTTCTGCGCAACACCATGAATGCTGAGCGGTACCTTGCTATGTTGCGAAACGAGGTCTGGCCGGTTGTCAGCACATGGGAGAACATCGACGATCTGATATTTATGCAAGATGGCGCCCCTCCGCACTTCGCTCTTGTTGTCCGTGAGTGGCTGGATGCCCACTTCCCTGGGCGTTGGATGGGTCGTCGTGGTCCACATCAATGGCCAGCCAGGAGCCCCGACTTGACACCGTGCGACTTCTTTCTTTGGGGTGGGTAAAGGAAGAAGTCTACCGCACCAAACCGAGGACATTGGAAGAACTGGAGGACCGAATTCGGGAAGTCATGTCCTCCATCCCGCCGGAGTTCCTGCTAAAGTCAGTGAACGCCATTCCTGGGCGGCTCCAGAAGCTGGTGGAAAGAGTTGGAGCCCACATTGAATTTTAGAGAAAACCTACCATGTATGCCTACCTTTTCATATTATTTCTTCTGAAATAAATGGATAATATACGTATTTTTTTACCAATCAAAAATAGGGAGCTACTTTCCGCCCACCCTGTAATATATATATATATATATATATATATATATATATATATATATATACACACACAGGGTGAGTCAAAAGTCTGGAAATATAGGAACTATGCTTTTCAATGCAAATATATATGTATTTTTTGCATTGAAAAGCATAGTTCCTATTTTTCCAGACTTTTGACTCACCCTGTATATATACACATCATAAATTTTACCTAAAATGTACAGTATATAGTAAACTACAGCACCTTTTTATTATAATTTAATTCAAAGAGGAAATTAGGAAGACCTTCCGACAACTTTCGACATTTAAGCTCAATTTATGCAGTATCTGAGAACTGTAAGTTACAGTATAACTATAACCATGAGTCAAAACATATATATATATATAATATATATATATATATATATATATATATATATGTGTGTGTGTGAACATAAATTATCTGTGATACAAGCCTTCCTTCACCTTTGAAAAGCAGGTAAATTGTGACCTTATTTGCTTCTCGTTTTCCCTTCTCAGCATGATGCCAATAGTGCCAAGAAAGTGCCACGCTTGACTTCCTTAACTTTCACACAAGGAGCGGAAAATTATTTCGTCTTCCTCCATGACCAGATCCTGGAACAGAGGAAGGAAGGAATGTGAGAGAGATCGTCTGATCAATGGTTTTTGATCAGGGTTATTCCTTCGGTTTTTCCATGCATTCATCATTCAGTGAGAAACTTTTAAGTGCCTAATGAAGGACTCTGATTAAAATGTGCACCTGTTCCTTGTTTACTAAGAATTTTGCCTTCCTCACAGATAGTAACTGTTCTATTATATATATATATATGCGCCTCGATGGTGTAGTGGTTAGCATCGTCGACTACGAATACACTGGCCCCGGGTTCGATACCCGGTGACGGCAGTTGGCGCGCGGCAAACCTAGTTGTTCATCTTTCAATGCAATAAAGTTAGTTGGTAGATGAATGGGTATCCTTGGTAACCTAGTGGTTAAGACGCTGGACTGCTGATCGGGAGGTCATGAGATCGAGTCCGGGCGAGGACTTTGTAATTTCTGATCACCCGCGGTGGGTCGTGATTCGGATTCCACGTTAAGCTGTAGGTCTATCGTCAGAATGAACAAATCGGGCAGAAGCAAAACCCAGGTTAACCAAGGTTATATATATACAGGGCGTCCCAAAAAATGTATACACACTTTAAATACTTATAAAGGCAGTGTTTATTAAAATACATTTCATTTTCAAAATGTAATAGAATCTACAGACATTATTTAATTGTTTTGTCAACGTCTGTTTTCAAACTGACGTCCGTTCTGGTCCAGGCACTGCTGATAACGCGAAGCAATGGAATCGCAAACATCACGAAACATTTCGTTTGGTATTTGTGTGCATTCTCGTTCAATGGCTGCTCTCAATTCAGCGACTGTTGCAGGTTTTATAGCGTAGACTTTGTCTTTTAAGTATCCCCATAAAAAAAAGTCTAGTGGTGTGAGGTCTGGTGAACGCGGAGGTATTCTACGAAACCCCTTCGTCCAATCCACATCCACATCGTGCCAAGTACCACTCGCAATACTCCACTCTTCGGTCCGGATCATCATCATCTTCATTAATAGCATGGACTAATCTTGGAATGTAACTTTTCCATTGACAGCGCTTCAAAATGCGTTGGACAGACGATTCTGAAATTCCTACCTCACGACTCGCTTGCCGCACAGATTTTCTTGGACTTTGGTGATACGTTTCCAGTACTCTTTCTTGCTTTGTGGGGCTTGTCGATGTCCGTGGTCTTCCGGAACGCTTCTTGTGGACATTCTGAACAGTTCCATCGGCTTCAAACTTATCTCTAATTCGAGTGATGGTAAGTCGCGTTGGTGGATCTGTTTGAAACTCCCTCCTAAACTGTCTTTGCACTTCAACTGCGTTTTCACACTTCCAATAGCATTTTAGAATGAATTTCCTTTGTTCAAAGCTTAGTCTGACTGCCATTATTAATTCTAATGGGTTTAACTTGGAAAGAAAGAAACATCAATTGAGCTATCAGCTGTTAAAGTGTGTATACATTTTTTTGGGACGCCCTGTATATATATATGGTGTCCTAAAAGTCCTGCCCCATAATGTAGAACGTGAGATTAACGTTTGAGGCAGGACTTCTGGGATATATTATATATATATATATATATATATACAGAGCCAGATTCTGTTGATTCACATAAAACTTTTGTTCACGAGAACGGCTTTTTTTAGCAAAATAATTTACATTTTATTCAACAGATTGATTTTGCTTTCAATTCAATAGAAATTAATTTTATTGGATTTTAATTACAAAGTATTAATTTGTTGAATCCTATCCGTACTTCTTGTTTGAACAAAATAAAAGTTTGTCGAGTAACGAATATTTTTTTCTTTTTTTTTTCTGTATTTGTATTTAAAATCTAAGTAAACTTAATGATGAAATACTTTTTCAAAAACGAATTAACTTATACAGGGTGTTCATAAAAAAACGCAACCCAAAATAGAAAAAATAAGGGTTAGGTTGCAATGATATATACATTTTTCAATGGGTTGCGTTTCTTTTTGAACACCCTGTATTTAAAAAAAAAAAAAAAAAAGTTTACATTAGAAAATTGCTTACCTTGAGATTCCATTCTATAAAAAACGAGGAAAGTAGCCCTTGCTCGTTGCATGTTATGCTAAGTTTTTCAGTCTGGCCTTATCACTAACTTTATGCGTATGACATAGTTTCAACAAAAGGGGTATAGGGTATAATTACCCAGAATTCAAAGCTTGACCTTATTCTTTATTCATTTTTAACCTTATAAAATGTCGATCATCTATATACATCAAGAGATCCCTTTTCCTATAGCGTAAAATCTTTAAATTCGAATTCTATTATGTACATTAAAGTTTATAATTATCATCATTATTCATCATTATCATTATCATCATTATCATTATCATAAATTATTAGGCTCAAGAGTTTTGTTGTTTGCGTTCATTCTAAAGTGAAAAACAAATTTGTTAATAATATTTTGAAGAAATAACATTTGTTTTATAGTGACTCAGTTTTGAAAGTACAGGGTGTCCACAATGTCTGTCACCCAGTAAATACTAATCACCCCAGTAAAATACTAATTGATTTTCGTTTTTCTTTCATACCCATTTGAAATGTGGGATAGCAGCAACTATACGACTGAATAACACGTATTGGCTAGTACCTGGGTTCATGAGCGACCACGTAATGGCAAAACCATTGAAAATATTCTTGCACACTTCCAGGACCGATTCAGTGGTGTAGCTCCTTTTAGCTCCATGATTGAATCGGTCCTGGAAGTCTGCACGAATATTTCCAATGTTTTGCCATTAGGTGGTCGCTCATGGACCCAGATACTAGCCAATATGGGTTATTCAATCGTATAGTTGCTGCTATCACACATTTCAAACGGGTATGAAAGAAAAACGAAAATTATCATAGTTAGTATTTTACTTGGGTTACAAGACACTGTGAACACCTTATACAGTATTACAAGACACTGTGAACACCCTATACAGTATTACAAGACACTGTGAACACCCTATACAGTATTACAAGACACTGTGAACACCCTATACAGTATTACAAGACACTGTGAACACCCTATACAGTATTACAAGACACTGTGAACACCTATACAGTATTACAAGACACTGTGAACACCCTATACAGTATGTTAAATATTTTCTTAACATAAAATTTGTCTTAACATTAATAAAATACTGTACTGCTTGAAATGAAAATTTCCATTAATATAGTTAATTTGTTTGAAAATAAAGGTTAATTCTGGTTCTCATTGTGTGTATATATATATATATATATATATATATATATATATACAGGGTGTACAAAAATTATCCTTACAACTTCTCTCTCACATAAAAATATTAGGAAACGAGGTACGCATACCGTTTTGGCGTCATCTGTGAGAGAAAGTAATAAAGTTTCACATAACTTTAAACACATTCAACATGGGCACCATTTGTCACACGTAAGACGTCCAAACGATATTTTATCTCCACCCATGTTGGTGCAACATTTCAACGTAAACTCTTGCAACAGTAGCAGCAATTCTGGTCTTTAAATCGTCGATGATGGCCACTGGAGTCGTGTACACGCAGTTTTTTACATAACCCCATAGAAAAAAGTCACAGGGTGTTATGTCTGGTGATCTGGCCGGCCAAGAGATGGGCCCCCCACGGCCAATCCACCGATTTGGGAAATGCATGTTAAGGGAATTTCGTACTAATTTCGTAATTTGTGTACACCCTGTACAATAATCTGACGACTACCACGTGAAACTTTATTACTTTCTTTCACAAATGGCGCAAAAATGGTATGTCCACCTTGTTTTCTAATTTTTATTTGATAGAGAAGTTGTAAAGATAATTTGTGTACACCCTGTATATGTGTATATAATAAAAAAAGTCAATCAAAGACTTTATATACGAGGATCGGTACGAAAGTAACGCCTCTTATTTTTCAGTTCGTAAATACAATTAAGAGGTATTACTTTCGTACCGCTCCTCATACTTATATAAAAACGTTCCTTCTTCCCCACCAGTAGTATGTACGACAGAACACCACTAAATTTAAAGGAGGAGAGTTCGAAAAGGTGAAGGAAATGAATCTTTTGCGGTTGTATTAACCGGAACTCATTCTAAACATTATTCACACATTTAATACGGTTATTTATCGCGAATATTCACATTATCTCTTTCTGTTATTATCTTTACAGTTACAGGTAGTTACAGGTAGTTATCTTTATAGTTTGATATTTGCAAATAAAACCTGTGCGTGTAAGTTTCTGAATATAAGTACAGTATAAATAGGGCGGCCACAAAGTCCCTTTGCATGAAAAACAAGGTCAACATGCTGTAATTTCACTGCAAAGGAACTTTGTGGTCATTCTGTACACAGAGAGCAGGATTTTGTTGATTCACATAAAAAATATTTGTTCACGAGAACGCGTTTTCAAGAGAGTAGGGGGTTAAAAGAAGAGAATAAGGGGTTAAGTAAGTAGCAAAACCTATCATTCGTGGGCTAACATTCATTCAGAAAAAGAGAGAGAAAGACTCACCATCATCATCCGCCGGCCACTGCCGACAAGTCGGAAAAATAGTCGAAGAGAATGGGAAAGTGGTGAAAGATGAAAAGAAGTAAAATAAGAACGCTTACAAACCATGCAAACACAGTCTTAACTCACTGTCATACCATGCAAACTACAGACATGCAAGTAAAGAGAGGATAAGAAAAGAGAGAAAAACAAGGATGAAGAGTATAACAGAAAGTGGGTTAGTTTACGCTACGAGCTACATCTAAGTTCGTGTTAGTCTAATTTTTTTTTAAATATAATTTTATTGCTGGCATATCACACGCTGGCATGTCACAAGCTGGCATTACTCGTCAACAGACTAAAACCTTGACCATTACCCCTAGAGCTCCTGTTGCTAATTGTTTTATTATTTTAAACGACGTTAATATTTTTAAAATGCCTATCTAAACGGTTTTTAAACATATTAACGCTGGTAGAGTTCACGACGGACGCGGGAAGATTATTCCATTTATCAATTACTTTAAACGTAAAAAGTTTTTAGCGATGTTAGTAATGAAACGTCTGCCACGTAATTTAAATTTGTTATTACGAGTATTACTGTTATCGGAAATGAACAATTTGTCAAAATTTACGTTATCGATTTTATTAACGATTTTGAAAATTTCAATAAGCTCCCCCTTAATCTCCTAGTTTCGAGTGAATGCAAGTCTAACTCTTTAATCCTATCTTTGTAAGACTTGTTGCGTAGTGACGGAATTAGTTTCCAACCTATCAATATCCTCACGCAAATACGGGCACCAAAACTGAACGGCATATTCTAAGTGAAGCCTGACTAGGGACTTGTAAAGGGACAATATAATATTCTTCGATTTAAATTGGAAATTACGCGCTATAAAGCCTAACATCCTGTTAGCTTTTGCGCAAGACTCCAGGCACTGGTTCTTAACTTTTAAATCCTTAGATACGCGTACGCCTAAATCTACTTCCTCGATTTAAGGAAATATTATGTTGACCCAAAAGTTATCGAAATTTTTAAATTTTTTTAATTACACTCGTCATATTCTATGGTCCTTATCCATCTTTCCGTAAGCAGTTTAATCCCTCTTTGATACTAGGGCTGGCTTTTGGACGCGAAGACACTATCTCGAAAAAAAAAACCGATAAAAAAAAATGATAAAAAGACAAAAAAAATTCCGAAAACTTTTGGGTGATAAATAGGAAGTTTTAATCACAATATTTAAATAGTTTAGCCTTTGGAAATTATAATTTCAGATTTAAATTACCAAAATGTTGAAATTTAAACTTTTATGTGGCAAATTTTGCATTAAACATTTTTACTAATTTACACTTAAAAGGAATGAAGCATGACTATATATAAAGCAATAAACAGAGAATAAATATAAATTATAAATGTTATACATTTTAAATTATACAATCTAAATTATATATTCACAAATTAATAAGTTAATTAGGCCTACGCTCGAGAAGACTAACCTGATTAGAAATCCAGATTCGAGGATTAATTTATTTTTAGACTTACTGGGAAAATTAGATTCTAGTCTCATGGGTGACGTTTGGTAAATAAATTTGAAGACTTCCTGGTTGCTTGTTCAGCTTAACTTATTTCAATCTAAGTTCTTTTATGAGTATGAGAGTCTTTATTTTATGCACACACACACACACACACGCGCGCGCATCTCAGTGCCTTCGTTGGATGAAGAGCCTAAAACAAAGCAACCACACACACACACATACACCTTTTGCTCAATCACACTAGATAATTTACGTTGAGGACAATATAACAGACTGTAAATAATATTTCTTCCTTAAAGTTTTGAACAAATTAATTTATTGTCAAAATGATTCAGTGTCTGAATTTCGTTCAATTTGAACTTTCCACACCTTGAACATAAAGAAAATTTCCGAAAATTCTATGATTCATTCCATTTGCAACTTCATACTTACGTGAATTTGGCTTCTCATCAATGGTCGCACTTAAAACAAAGCAATGAAATTGACTGTCTGTGTTACTTTGTGTTAATTTACTCTATTCAGCCGAATATAAGAAGATTAACAAATGCAAAGCAGATGCAGGTATCTCATTGAAAGACATAAACTAACAGTTTCATATGAAGATTACGACTAATAAAGATAATTTCAACTGCAGAACTGTAACATTATACGAGTTTCTCACTTAAAAAAATATATTTTGTCTGATTTTTACATAGTTCTGTAATTTTTCTGGAAAATTAAACTTCCATTTTCCAAGTAGGCTGTTTTTTTTTATTAGATAATGCGATTCCCCCACCTGAGAACCTCCCGTGAACCCCAGGTGAGAAACACTGCTCGCGAGAATATCTAATGTAGTATTTTCAACTATTCTTTTTAATAGGTATTAACAATTAGGGACTGGAAGGTATGTCATATTGAAAATCTCAAATATACCTTGATAAACTATATTACGTTCTTATTGATATGCATTTAATAAATGTCTGTAGTGAAGTTAATTGTACATTGTACGCACAATATGCAACAGTAATTACTGTACTTAGTATTTTACTATAAGCAAAGTACAGATTTGTTTTAGTAGTATGGGAGAAAAAAAACCAGTGAACATAAACATTTTAACAATTATGTTCATTAGTTTTCCTTCCATACCTTATCTACAAAAAAAGGTATTCATATGGGAATGTTTTTGCGAGCGCTTAGGATTTGTAGCCCCCTCTTATCTTGACCCCTAATTTTATCGCGAGCAGCTGCCAAAAAGAGTTTTATAATAATACTGCCAAGAATAAGACTCTTCGGGATTTCTGGTGGTACTCGTACCTTTTAACACGCAGCCACTGCTGGACGTCGTTCCTCCTCAACTTAATGTGGTATCACAGATCTCTTGTTCCATTCGTAGTCTCTTACAAAAAAAATCAATTATTTATCTAACCCTTCTTTTAATGCTAGAGTATATAAGAGTCCATGTAGAGGCTGTTTCGAGAAACTATTGATTTCCAAAGACGCATATATCAACATAAATATAGTTTAAGTACGTCCGATGAAAATTCAGCCCTGCACAGACACCGTTTAATTAGCGGATATTAATAACGCTCAGTTATTTAAACATTAATAATAATGATAAACGAAAACTTGTTGAATCCATATTTATAAAATTATAAACAAGTTTAATATAAACACAGAAGAACTTTTTCACTTTTATGATCAACATTTGGCTTTTAAAATCTCTCGCTTTTCGGAACCTTTTACGCCAGTTTGAGCTGCCTGAAGCATGACGTTTTTAGCCATTATTTTTTATTTTTCCTCTCACTGCCAGTTTTAGTCTTGCCGCCTGAATGAAGAGAGCAAGTTCTCTCAAAAAGCTTAGCGGTTTTTATTGTTTTCATCTCTTTTAACCTTTGGGGATTTTACCTGTAAAAGTTCCATACATCGGTCCCTCTTCGCACCAAGGTCAAGCTGGTGATTCCACCTCCCGGCCTGGCCTGATGGAGGAGCGAGTTGCTTTCTTGCGACCTCCACCTCACATAGACAGGCACACCAGGCTCATCTGGTACCGTCCTGAGCCAGGCATCTAGCCTTCTTTTGAAGATTTCAACTTTTACCCCTATGACGTTCCTGAGGTTCTTTGGAAGCTAGTTAAAAAGTCTTGCCCCCTAATAACCAAGCTATTTTCCTTCAGTATTGAGGATGTCCCTTGTCGGGCCTTTAGTTTGGGAACACTACGCATTTTACTTTTCCTATTTTCATTGTTGTTTGGATATTAGTGGGGTTAGTTTGAGGTTGGGTACCAGTTTTTCGATCATTTTCCATATGTAAATTATGGTGTATTTCTCTCTTTCTTTCAGCGAATACAGATTTAATTTACGTAGTCTTTCCCAGTAGTTGAGTTCTTTTCAAAATCCAAAATCAGTTATACATTCTCCATTTAATTCCCCTTGTAGGTATTTCTCTCAGGTACTACTTTGTCTCTATTTGGGGTACTGAAGGCTGATTCATATTGAGCTCTCAATATTTCAGATATTTCTTTTAGATCATCGGTTAGCTCATTATTTTCTTTCCTTAAGTGTGCGATAATGGTCGGCGTTTTTGTTTTTCATTTCGCGAAGCTATAGAAGAATTTTGGGTATCTTTTATTGTTTTCACGGCATCTTCCTCTTCTCTCTCTGAATGGCCCTTAATTGGACTTCTATTTCCCTGTCAGTACTTTCCAATTTTACTTGTACACGTTTTGGTATTCTTGTCTGTGCAATTAATTAACTTTGTGGCTACTCTCCTTCTCTTGCGGAATAGTGTTCTAGTGTTCGCTTTTGCCTCTTGAAATAGTCCTTCTTTGCCTTGGCTGTACTTTCGGAACATATTTTTTTAGAATAAAAACCCACTCTAATAGACAGAGTTTATTTCCACAACAGTTTCGACGCCCACTGGCATCCTCCTCGGGTGGATACAGAAAAACGAATGAACCTAAACAAGAGAGAAAAACAGTCCAGGGCCCTTCCGGTGTCGGAGAATGGGATCTAACCTAGGTACGAATTTCTTAACGGTCGGTCCCTGGACTGTTTTTCCCTCTTGTTTTGGTTCATTCGTTTTCTGTATCCACCCGAGGAGGATGCCAGTGGGCGTCGAAACTGTTGTGGAAATAAACTCTGTCTATTAGAGTGGGTTTTTATTTTCATATTTTGACCTTCACGTAGAAAAAAGTGGTTTTTGCATTTAATATTTTTTTAGGATTTCCAGCATCTTGTTTTCCAAAGTTATTAGCATTTTTTCAGTTGTTTTATCTTCTAAGACTGTTTCCACTATTTCTGCCATATGGTCTGATTTCCTCCCAATTTATAGTTTTAGAGTTTAGATTAAAAATCTCAAGTTGCTTTTGTTCAATATGAGTATTTTCTTTTAGTGTTCTCGCCATATTAGTGAATACCTCGATAATGTTGTGTTGATATTTGTTGATTATTTTTAAAGCATTGATTAAGTTGGTGTTATTCGTGAATATCAGATTCAAGCATTTTTTTTCTGGTGTTATCTTTATCGCTTGTATTAACATAAATTCATTTGTTAGAGCTATCAACATTTTTACTTGCTCCTGGTCTTCTCTTGTACCCCTTCTTGTACTGGTGTGTGTATATATATATATACATTTCTTCCCATTCTTTTGTATTTTACAAATGTGAAATTAAAATCACCACAGAGTATAATATTCGGGGATAAGATGTATAAGAACTTTATTAGGTTTCTGATGACGGCAATGGCTTCAGAGAATTTTGCAGCTGGAGTGTTCGAAGGTCTATAGATGACTATTAGTATCATGTTGTTTTTCAGTATTTACTGCTAAGAGCTCCATGTAGCTGTTTGGTTTACTTATTATTGTCTCTGTTATATGGCCCTCACGTATGTATATCGCACAGCCACCTTTTCGTCTGCCTGTTCTGTCTGATCGTAGTATGTTGTACTCATCAATTTTTATTTCTTTTTTATCTATGTAGTATTCGTAGTTTTCGCAATCTCCTTGGCAGTATTTAAAATGTTTCTGTGAAGCATGAGACGTCAGTCCTTGTTTCTGCCATAAATCTTTGCAGGTATGAAACTTCGTTTATCCTGTGGTTTGTTCTTAGCCCTTGAATATTTGCCAGGACTATATTTATGTTTCCTGTTTTGCGTTGTCCTTCGAGTATTCCAAATTCAATTTCCTTCAGTTACGCGTGTTTTGTATTCCTATGGTCCTGCAAGAAAGCTCCGTTTCCCGTTACCTGTTCTGGTATTTCTTACTTGGTAACGGGTCGGCTCGGAGGTTCTCAGCTGTGTCGACTGTATGTGCTGAATGAGGTTTAGTAGCCGTATTGTGCTTGCGATGTCGAGAAAATTTTATCTTTGTTTGAATGTATAGGTTTCTCGCTATTTTTCCTATTGTCCCTTGAGTTTGTTGGAAGGTGATGACAGTAGCATTTCTTACCATATTTGCAAACCCTCCTGCTTTGTAGAGTATTTGCAAATGATGGAGTGATAAAATTTGCAGCTGTCGCCAAATTTACAGTAACCGTTATTATAATAGAAATTGCCCATGGTGGGGTGCTTATATATACACACACTGTCCTTCTTTATATCTGCAAAACCCCTTTGCCTAGTATGTGCATTCAGTTCTTTCCACATTATCACTCGGAACCTTTGTTTTTGTCATTTGTTTTATTTCCTTTATCGGAGATAACCTCGGTCTATTATTGTGATTTCCCACTTGTTTTTCGCTATTTACTCTCTTAACTCTGGTGTTCTTTAACTGATCTACGTGTTTCTTTACACACACACACACACACACACACACACACACACACACACATATATATATATATATATATGTGTGTGTGTGTGTGTGTATATATATCATATATTGGCAGCGTGTCATTCCAGATGGTATAGTCAAGGCAGACAGGAACTGAAATTAAATATTGACGACTTTAAGTTTTCGGGACAGCAAACAACTTTGAATGTTTTTATCTCTAACGAAGAAAAGGACATTGTGTTATCAGTTATAGTTTAGAATACAGATTTTTAAAAACCAAAAGTACATTTGTGGAAACGGTGGATAGAAATTTTAAATAATTTTATTTGAAATAAATATATAAAATATCATTTGAGTAACATCCTTTCGTTGATTATACTCATTCCGTCCTTTAGTGTGGACGCAACATACCGAACGAACATAATAATCAAAGGATACACGTTTATGTTAACCCCATATGAACAACTGTTACATATTTCTAACCCTTCATATACACAAATTTATAACTTAACTCTACGGAAAATTGTGTCCATTTAGGGTTAACAGTAAATGGGAAGAAATAATTATTTTTGGTCTTTTTCCAAATTTAGTTCAGAAGAATTTTTCAATTCCCAAAATGGTAAAAAGTCACTAAGTGATTACATTGATTTTACATACCAGTAAACCGGTTGTGTGTTGTAAAGTTTGTTCTGCACATAGGTTACAAGAGTAAAACAAAGCTGAGTTAAGAGCAAATACAAGGAAGTGATCATATGAGGCGCTCCGGACCACAAACTGCCAAGCGCCGAAATTAAAAAATGGAGAAAAATGCAGTTAAAATTTGTCAACTTGCAAAATGCCATAACTTTTGGACCAATAATGATATTTGATTGATTTCAACCATACGTACAGGTTCATAATCTGATCCCTGACTCACCCACGGGATAGAGGAAGGATGGGGGAATAGAGTGGTATAAATAACTCACTTCTGGCCCCACTGGCTCTTGGCAAGTTGCGGTCTGGAGCGCCTCATATATAGATTCATGCTCTTCAGTCACTGTTTCAGAAACCTTCAGATACTTTCGATTTCTATCAATTTCTGCAGCAACTTTTGCCTTCACAAGAAACCCACTGTTCCATCGAATCGACACATAGCCGCTACCAAGAGGACGTCACATCGCGAGACTCGTGCGAAACTTTCCCTCTCTGTGAACGTCACACCTCGTGCCTCTTCCTTGATGAAAACCTCAGTGACACGTTAGATCTCATCAAGTAACGACGTCGTAACAGGCTTCATTGGCCTAGTACCATTCATCTAATTTTATATACACTAAAATTTCCTCCCGCGTTATTATAATATTCAAGTCATTATTCAAGGGCAGATTTGTAACAATTTCAGCTCGAGTTTCATTCATTCTGTGAACTTGCATTCAACTTGCATTCAAGCAATTGTAACTTTTCGTTTTTGTTGTCACACTTAAATCTCAAAACCACTACAAAACTTTTCTCTTTTTATTTGTCGAATAAATGAAAACGCAACAGTCTTTCTATCACCTTTATTATTGACAATCAGTTGACGTTATCTGAAAAGATCTGGTGACCTCGAGCCAAGCAATTGTTAACTTAATTAACATTATAATAGTGCCATCGTTACATATATATATATATGATGAATAAAACCACGAAGGAAAGGAAACACAAAATGGTGCTCAAGCGCTTTCGTCTAATGACATCCTCAGGAACACTGAAGTACAGAAAAAGGTTACAGCCTATATATAGGTTACAGAAAGAAAAAAAAAAAAAAGAAAAAATAAATAACATGCATACACACACACACACATATATATATATATATATATATATATATACATATCTATATATACAAATACATACATACATACATACATACATATATATGCAATAAACAGAGAAGTAAAAATAAAAAATTAAAAATTAAAACCTTAAAGGATTACCAGTGAGGCGTACAGATTTGTAAGGAAAAATATCGATTTTTAGCACAAGATCAAATGGATTATAAAAATACAAATTTATACTGGAACTCTGCCCGGGTTTTAACACACTGCTGCCTATGGTCAGGTTTCGATATATATAAAAAAATAAAATGCAAATTAAAAGTTAATAAAGTAGCAGACAAGTTTACCAAAGATTTAATGTTTTACCCTTCTTATCTAAATCTGTTTTAAAGGAATTCAAAATAACAGGATCGAGTTGAAAAAGACCTTTGCTTATGTTGAAGTTATTTGAAAGTTGGATAATGGCAGACTCAAGAATATTTCTATTAACAATGTTGCTTGAATGGAATAAAACTGAAGCATTATTCCAATCAATACAGTGGGCTAACTCTGACAAATGGACAAAAAGGGCACTGGACAACTGTCCTGTTCTAACGGAATATTGATGCTGTTTTATACGTGTGTGCAAATCCTTTCCCGTCTGACCTATGTAAAAGGAATCACATTGTTTACAACCAATTTTATAGATAATGCCTGAATTATTGGTAGGGCTATTTTTTACTATGATATTTTTCACAATATTGTTATATGAAAATACTACATTAATATCCAAAAGTTTAAGTACATTAGCAATGCCTAAAAAGCCCGGGAAAAATGGAAGTACTAAAATATTTTTTGACAAAGTACGAGTGTTAATATTGACACGATAGAAAGTTCGTTTTGCCTTGTTGAGACAAGATTCCATAAACGCAGATGGATAACACAAATCACTTCCAATACCGTTGATTTTTCCAATGCGGCATCGATGTATTCCGGACTGGCGATCCTAAGGGCGCGGAGAAACATTGATGAAAATATGGCCTTCTTAGTGGGGGTATCATGTCCCGAGTAAAAGTGTACGTAGGACAAATTGTTTGTCGTTTTCCGATAGATACTAAACTTAAAACCTGGGCTTTCCCTATGTACACGCACATCCAAAAATGGGATTGAATTGTCTTGCTCCACTTCTAAAGTAAACTTAATGGAGGGGACTTGATCATTTAACTGAAGGAGGAAGCTATCCAGGTCACGATTCATGGGCTAGATACACAAAATATCGTCGACGTACCGCAACCAAGGGATGCCAACCCCCAGGATTCTCGGAATATAGGTAATTTCGAAAAACTCCATATAAATATTGGAGAGGAGGGGCGATAAGGGGTTGCCCATAGCCATCCCAAAAACTTGTTGATAATACTCGTTATTGAAAGTGAATTTACAGTCTTTGATGCAAAGCTTAATGAGTTCCAAAACAATGTGTGAAGGTAGTGGCAGGTCATACTTATGTAATTCTTGGGAGAGAAAGTCAAGCATATCGTCAATCGGCACTTTTGTAAACAATGAACAAACATCAGAACTGATCAATTTATCGTTAGTTTCAGTACGTGCATTATTCAATTTTTCCGTAAGATCCATGGAATTTTTTACATGTGAATCAGAGATAGTTCCGAGAATGGGGGACAAGACTTTGACAAGCCATTTGGAGAGTTTATAAGTAATAGAGCCCACCGAGCTAATAATAGGGCGCATAGGGTTACCAGGTTTGTGGGTTTTAATAAGACCGTAAAGGTAGGGCAGAGCAGGTGAAGTGGACATGAAAAGCGGAATTAAGTCCTTATGATCTTTGAGAAGGCGTTTCAAGCCACTATTAAATGATTTGATGACGTCATCCTGCGGGTTCTTCCTAAGTTTGGTGTATGTGGCGGGGTCCTGGAGAAGCTCGTTCTTGACTTTCTCTCCCAAGAATTACATAAGTATGACCTGCCACTACCTTCACACATTGTTTTGGAACTCATTAAGCCTTGCATCAAAGACTGTAAATTCACTTTCAATAACGAGTATTATCAACAAGTTTTTGGGATGGCTATGGGCAACCCCTTATCGCCCCTCCTCTCCAATATTTATATGGAGTTTTTCGAAATTACCTATATTCCGAGAATCCTGGGGGTTGGCATCCCTTGGTTGCGGTACGTCGACGATATTTTGTGTATCTGGCCCATGAATCGTGACCTGGATAGCTTCCTCCTTCAGTTAAATGATCAAGTCCCCTCCATTAAGTTTACTTTAGAAGTGGAGCAAGACAATTCAATCCCATTTTTGGATGTGCGTGTACATAGGGAAAGCCCAGGTTTTAAGTTTAGTATCTATCGGAAAACGACAAACAATTTGTCCTACGTACACTTTTACTCGGGACATGATACCCCCACTAAGAAGGCCATATTTTCATCAATGTTTCTCCGCGCCCTTAGGATCGCCAGTCCGGAATACATCGATGCCGCATTGGAAAAAATCAACGGTATTGGAAGTGATTTGTGTTATCCATCTGCGTTTATGGAATCTTGTCTCAACAAGGCAAAACGAACTTTCTATCGTGTCAATATTAACACTCGTACTTTGTCAAAAAATATTTTAGTACTTCCATTTTTCCCGGGCTTTTTAGGCATTGCTAATGTACTTAAACTTTTGGATATTAATGTAGTATTTTCATATAACAATATTGTGAAAAATATCATAGTAAAAAATAGCCCTACCAATAATTCAGGCATTATCTATAAAATTGGTTGTAAACAATGTGATTCCTTTTACATAGGTCAGACGGGAAAGGATTTGCACACACGTATAAAACAGCATCAATATTCCGTTAGAACAGGACAGTTGTCCAGTGCCCTTTTTGTCCATTTGTCAGAGTTAGCCCACTGTATTGATTGGAATAATGCTTCAGTTTTATTCCATTCAAGCAACATTGTTAATAGAAATATTCTTGAGTCTGCCATTATCCAACTTTCAAATAACTTCAACATAAGCAAAGGTCTTTTTCAACTCGATCCTGTTATTTTGAATTCCTTTAAAACAGATTTAGATAAGAAGGGTAAAACATTAAATCTTTGGTAAACTTGTCTGCTACTTTATTAACTTTTAATTTGCATTTTATTTTTTTATATATATCGAAACCTGACCATAGGCAGCAGTGTGTTAAAACCCGGGCAGAGTTCCAGTATAAATTTGTATTTTTATAATCCATTTGATCTTGTGCTAAAAATCGATATTTTTCCTTACAAATCTGTACGCCTCACTGGTAATCCTTTAAGGTTTTAATTTTTAATTTTTTATTTTTACTTCTCTGTTTATTGCATATATATGTATGTATGTATGTATGTATGTATTTGTATATATAGATATGTATGTATATATATATATATATATATATGTGTGTGTGTGTGTATGTATGTTATTTATTTATTTATTTATTTTTTTTTTTCTTTCTGTAACCTATATATAGGCTGTAACCTTTTTATGTACTTCAGTGTTCCTGAGGATGTCATTAGACGAAAGCGCTTGAGCACCATTTTGTGTTTCCTTTCCTTCGTGGTTTTATTCATCATAAATATTTTTCACGTGTTACTTTCGTGAAATAATTTTCATATATATATATATATATATTGAATTTTTGTCTAAAGTTCATTTTTTTCCTTTAAAATCTTAAAAAAAGAATGCCTTGAAACGAAACTGAATTTTGTTGAATAATTTAATATTCATATTTTGAAAATAATAATAATAATAATGATAATAATAATAATAATAATGATTCTATTTTAGAATGAACAGAATTTTTACGAAAAGAAAAAGAATAATTCTTTTAAAAATGTAAATTTAATTTCAATAATTGAAATTAATTTTTAAAATATTATTTTGAGGAAAAAGAATTTTATTCCGAAACTGCCATTGGAGGAGCGAGCTTCTTCTCTCGCAGTTGTAAATGCTGTCAGTTTCGTTAAATATTCTCTCACTAAATACGGAGGTAGCAGGAAGAGAGGTATTTAGATGCGAATGATGCTAACTTAGAGGAAGGATATAAAGATTTATTTTCTTTCCACTATTTTATAGAGGATTGTCTTTCTATTAAGGGAGCATTTAGATGGCTATCGACTTCATTTTTTTTTTTCTTTCCATGTTTCATTTTTCAAAGGTTTTCATCATTTACATTAATTTTGTAGTTTGTGATGCGTCTTTTTATGCTCGTGATTGTTGCGTTCTGCACTTTTCTGCAACAATTTCTACATAATAATCCCACAAATGAACGTATCTCTCCCCTGGAAGAGTTAAACCCATTTTCTCTCCTTCGAGATTTACGTCTTCTTCAGATTTAGAAGACTCGTTAAGAGATCCATTCTATTTCATGCATTTGTCCTCCAGCCAAGATATAACTTTGTCTTCATCATTGTCCATGTCATCGTTCAGGTTCACTTTATTCGACTTGATATGTTCATGCATTTGTCCTCTAGCCAAGATATAACTTTGTCTTCATCATTGTCCATGTCATCGTTCAGGTCCACTGTTCATTCGACTTGATATGTTCATGCATTTGTCCTCCAGCCAAGATATAACTTTGTCTTCATCATTGTCCATGTCATCTTTCAGGTTCACTGTTCATTCGACTTGATATGTTCATGCATTTGTCCTCCAGCCAAGATATAACTTTGTCTTCATCATTGTCCATGTCATCGTTCAGGTTCACTGTTCATTCGACTTGATATGTTCATGCATTTGTCCTCTAGCCAAGATATAACTTTGTCTTCATCATTGTCCATGTCATCGTTCAGGTTCACTGTTCATTCGACTTGATATGTTCATGCATTTGTCCTCCAGCCAAGATATAACTTTGTCTTCATCATTGTCCATGTCATCTTTCAGGTTCACTGTTCATTCGACTTGATATGTTCATGCATTTGTCCTCCAGCCAAGATATAACTTTGTCTTCATCATTGTCCATGTCATCGTTCAGGTTCACTGTTCATTCGACTTGATATGTTCGTGTCTGTTTGTAGAGATTCTATATGATCTGGAGCAGGGACGTTTTTAAGGTTTTGAATTGGTCGGGGCAAGTTGGGGTTCGGATCCCGTTTACCAGTTTTCCTTAATGGAAGTTCTCGAAAAACTCTTTAATAGTTTTACTAATTACTACATACTTAAGTAAAGTTATTTCAACCAAAGTAAAATAAAAAATACAAACAGCACTGATTTTTGTAAACTTCATTCAGGATGCAAATATATAGAACATATAGGACCTGGGGTAAGGGGGAACCCGTCGGGGCCGTGCCCCACTTGCACCTATGTTGAAAACGCCCGTGATCTGGAGGTGTGTTATTTTTCTACTCATTTTTGTACCATTGTACTCTACTACCATTGGTAACTTCATCATCTATGCGAGTTAGCTTGATTATGAATACGTAGTAATGGGGCTAATATTGTTCCTTGCTGTACTTAGCTACGGACCTCTGACTCTGACGAAGATATTCCTTTGACTGTAACAAATTGCTCCTTAAAAATGGTTTTCCAGTCCATTGCTTCAATGCTGAATGAAATACCCAATTTACTTACCCTTGGAATGAAAGTTAAAAATTTCAAAATTTGCACTTTCTATAGCGCGTGTTCTTTCCTTCCCTGTTGCTCTTATATTGGTTGTTGTTTTAATAATGTTGTGATCTGATATTATAGTTGGAGGTATTTCCATGTTATTAATTAGGTTGTTGTTGTTTGTGAACACCAACTCTAGGTAGTTATTTTTTTCTTGTATTCTTCGTTTTTTCTTGCGTTAACATAAATTCATCAGCTAGAGCTAGCAGCATTTTTGCCCGTTCCTGGTCTTCCCGCGTGCTTTCTTGGTTTATACATACGAGTGTTTCTTCCTATCCGTTTATATTTCATAAGTGGGGAATTAAAATTACCGCAGAGAATAATATTTGTAATGGTATCTGAGAATTTTGCAGTTGGCGTGTTCGGAGGTCTGTGTATTACAATTAGTAACATGTTTAATATTTCCAACTTCTCCTGTTACTAATTCATATATATATATATATATACATGTGTGTGTGTGTGTGTGTGTGTGTGTGTGTGTGTGTGTGTGTGTGTGTATTCGTAATATTATTTTAGCCTTTCTCAAAATAGTTGTCAATACTTAAAAATTTATTTCGTTAATTTTATTTTTTACTTTTGTTTTTGGGCCTCAAAAGTTGAATATATTAAAGCCCCTTCTGTCAACCTCATTTTCAATTTATTGATTAATCCATATTTATTATTATCATTACTAGTAGTAGTAGTAGTAGTAGTAATAGTAGTAATAATAGTAATAGCAGTAGTAGTAGTATATTTATAGGCAGTGTTCTCTGTATAACATTTCCGTCATAAAAAAATTACATTTTCTTTCCTTAATTAATTAGCTCTTTATCCGTACTGTAGATATATAGGTAGACCAGAATGCCCGCTGCACCTTACGCAGCAAAAGCCCCGAAACACAAACTAGGTGGGGTGGAACAGGGAGGGGCGAGTGTGTTTCTAAAACCTTCCCTGGTTCTCCCTTAATGTGTATACTAAATTTAATGCAGATTACCGCAGACGTTTAGGTGTGTAAAATAAACAAAGACAGACAGACAGATAGACAGACATCATCATCTTCCCCTTCATATACACTGTAAATAAGACAGATAGATAGATGAGCTAAGATGCCTTAATTAATAGATAAATGAGATTAAGTACTGTATTAAATAGAACTTTATATAATTATTTTGAATATGATTTATATTAATTAATCCTTAATTAAATATTATTTTTAATGTTTTATATCAATTAATTTTTAATTAAAATGTTAAACAATGATCATTGGAGTCTTCGGTGGTGACGTCACACCCTTACGCACCCATACTACCAGTACGCCAACTTATATATTATGATATTACATAAGTTAGGTCCTATATGAATTGTTTTTGGTATTTTTTACTTACTGTAATAATGAGAATGATGTAATATTAAGAACAGTAATAAAGGAAAATATTTGTTTTAGATTACTGTAATGTTATATATATTGGGTTCGATCTGACTTTGTTCTCAGAAAAATACTTTGTAATTAATATTTTAATCTAGATTTCTTATATTTTAATATCTTAATTGTTTACAGTATTTTAATCTGTATTATTTCGTATATTTAAAGATATGATTTATTTTAATATAACTTAATAATTACTATTATCAAATTGATCCCGATTTACATTACTTACTGATGCTGAGTGATGATGAAAACAGTAAAGCCTAAAGACCCTGAGCCCAGTTAAGCCTAAAACTTAAGGGCTAAATTAAATAAAATAAATAATCCAGCTTCACAATTATTTAGGTCAGAGCTTTCCAAACTTTTCACGTTGGCGACACATTATTTAAGCTTAAATTTTCACGACACATTAATTAATTTTTGTTATCAAATATCAAATATCAGATAATTTTTCAGTAGGTGGTTTATCTTGTAGCCGATTTTGTTGATACAAAAATCAAAATTTTCAAAATACAAAAAACACTAATGTGTCGCGACACACAGTTTGGAAAGCTCTGATTTAGGTCATTGTAAATTGTAAAAGTACTGTATTTATTTTATTATTAATAAAGGTTATTCAATTCAATTCAATTCAATTCAATTCTCAAATTCTCAAAACGTTGGTAATAAAGAGTATGGTCAAAGGACTGGTTCTTCTCTTAAAACTTGTATTTTTCGAACCAAACGTATAATACTAAAATTATAATTTACTTAATTATTTCATAAGATATTCAGAAACTAATTTATATAGTGAGGGTTGACAAAAGTGAATAGACACCTTTGGTTTTTCCCTAGTTTTTGGTTTGATAATAAAAGTCAGCAAATAATCACAGATTTATAATAATCACAGAAATTATTAGTAATAATACTACTGTTACCACTAATATTAAATTAATTATAGTAATTTAATATTAAATTAATAGTAATTAAAAGTAATTTAATATTAAAATTTAATAATCAAAGAAAGAATCCATTATTTTTCATACAAATTTCATTCACAGAAAATCTCTTCTTAAAAGTCATCCAAAAAGTTATTAAAACAAAGTTACACAAAAACAAAAAAGTGCTCATTTTACAGTTTCGGAAAAAAGTTCGCCTACAAACATTAAAATTTCTAAAAAGCGTAAAAAATTACTAATCACTAATTACTGTTTCAAAGTTTATTATCGCTACACAAAAATATATATCAAAGGAGAAACAGAATATTTACAATTAGTAATCTTTTATGATTTTCATAAATTTTATGGTTCTATAGTCGAACTTTTTTCCGAAATTACTTATGATACGTGCTACAAAAATACATACATAGATACAGGGTGGCCCATAAGTCCCAATCCGTTATAATTAAAGTGAAAATACACAAAATAAAATGCTTATTATAATAAGTTCGAAATATCTATTGATTAATCAAAGTTCAAAATATTATGACCATCTCGGACAAATATTCTTTCCTTACGATTACGTCAGTGTGAGCTCCGCTAGATGGATTTTCGCTTTAATTATAACGAATTGGGACTTATGGACCACCCTGTATATATATATGTATATGTATATATCCACAGATAGTACGTGCAGATAATAAAACGTATAAAACAACGCAATTACTCACAAGGAAGTAAGATCAATGTAAAAAATATTCAAAGTGAAGATTTTACTAAATTTACTAAACTCTACCACTAGAATAAGGCAGGACTTCTGAACCACCCAGTATATATATATATATATATATATAATATATATATATATGTATAAAGTACAGTAATAACAATAGTCAAACGTTGAATATATTTGAATAAAAACAATAAAATTAGACACGTCACGTCTTCCGGAATAAAAACAAAACAAAAAAAAAGTTAAAAGATAAAGGAAAAATATTTATTTATTTACAAATAATTTAAAAAAATGCAAAACTTATGCAGAGGTCATCTAAAATCCATTTTAGAATCAAGTTATTTGGAAAACCTTAGCCAAAACTGGTCCAACTAATTTTCTATATATGTATCTCTCTCTCTCTCTCTCTCTCTCTCTCTCTCTCTCTCTCTCTCTCTCTGCCCGGTGTCCTCCAAAAATGTCCCTATTTCTAAATAAATGTTTTAAGTTATTAAAAAGAAATTTATCCACAAAGAGAAACGCAATAGGAGCGTAAAACAGAGGAGTTTATTAACTTTAGTTCAACAACATGTGAAGTGTAATCACCATTTTTTTCTAACACAATATTCAACCTTATACAAATGTTTGGTATAATATTTGAAATAGCTTTTGGTCTTCGAGTGTCTTAAGCTTGGTTGAATAGATTGTCTTTTATGTAACCCCACAAAATAAAGTCAGGGGGGGGGGTGAGGTCAGGTGAGTATGGGGGTCATTCCACTGGCTCATGAAGGGAGATTAGTCGTCCGGAAAACACTTCCTCAAAATATTGCGAATTTTACAGTGTGGGCAGGTGCTCCATCCTGCTGCGAGAGTTTTAACCCCAAATTCTACGGTCTTACTAAAAAATGTCAAATGTCAAATAAATCACTTTAATTAGAAATTTTAACAACAATATTTGAGATAGATATTAAAAAAAGGCTCGATACAATTTTAAGTATTGTGCAATTACCAGTTATATTAAAAGCAATATGCAATAATTAATATCAATATGCAAATCAAAGTTATTTGTAATATTTTACGTCCTCACATATTACTATTAATACGCACCTATGAACTGATATACAATACATCAATTCTCACACATGTTAATGATGTAATAACTACTTGTGACACAGGCTTTGTCTTGGGATAAGGCACACACCAACCATTACTGTGAGAATGTTTTGCTTACTGAAGCTGTGCGCATAAACAAGTATGCATGTTCGTATAAAATAGTAGAATCGAGACGCAGAGATTCTTAATAGAATATAAATGAAAAGGTGTTATCCAGTAACCGGTCGCGAAAATTTTTTTTTAAACTATACGCATGTGCGTATAATGCGTATGCCTAATTACGCCATTGATATATAAACAAAAACGATACTGAAAACATACAAAGAGGTAGAAATGAGTTGTTTGCGGGTTGGGAGCTGCAAACTCTCCTCTCTGAAACTGTTGCGAAAGGACACCCCAGCCAGAATGTTGCTGCATTAAGAGATGGTGTTTTTGCTTTCATCTTTAGGTTATCAAATTCCCAGTAAACGTTGCCACTGAAGAAATACGTTACACCCTCATACGTTAGGGCATCTGAGATATTTCGGGGTAAACCTCGCCATACGGTCGAGTCCTTCGGATAACCTTCTTCAACTTTCATATCCGGTCCCAACCGCCAGTACTGGTCTCCTGTTAATAAATGTATGGACCCATCGCGGCCCCACCTCCAAGCTGCGTCCACGCGAACTGCTGTGATCACATTCAAGTCATTCAGTGAAAACTTTGTTCCCTGTCTGTTAGATCTGTTAGTATATTTGATAAAAACTGTAGAACCCGAAAACAGCACAATACCGGTGCCTCCATCAAGGGGATAAGCTGCGTCTATTTTCTTGATTCCAAACGTTTTGATTTCAGGGAACAAACCGTCGATTCGATGTGGCTTTAATTCGGAAATGCCATGGTAGGGACTGACTCTCCATAAGTATTCGTCCTTGAAAAACATGGTTTCCCCTCCGAACACCGACACCGCATCGAAATTTCCAGTACATGGATCTGGTTTTCCTTCTTCCACTGGATGTAAAATACAGTGCGATGAATGGGAAGGAGTAGGCTTGGGATAAGGCAGATGAGGCCTACGTGTTGTAGACCTGGGATAAGGTGAGTGAGGCCTACCCATAATAGGTTTAGGCCTTGGAGGAGTTGTTGACCATTTTGGTACATATGGGCGGTGAGTCGGGGGTGTATTCCGTGGACGACACCGTTGCTTTGTAGTAGTAGTTGATGTAGTTCTTGTTTTTGGTGGTGGTTGAACATGTTCTGGATTGCCATATAAAGACTGTATGGCTAAAGTATCATCGCAAGGTAATTTGAAATCTACATCAAAGTCACGGTAATTCGAAGACATTAGAGCAGTATCATCATTTGAATGGCTTAATCCTAGTGAGTGTCCGATTTCATGAGCGGCGGTGATGAAAAAATTGACTTCGTCATAGTTGTCATCCGAGATTTCAGTGTGACGCTTGAACAGCTCCGTGTCATCGAAATGAATGTCTCCCCCTCTACCCTCACCGGGGTAAAATGAGCTAAACTTCCCCCTTCACCGTCAAATGGTTTCCCATCTCCGTGGCTACCCACGTGAAATTCGACAACAATGTCAATATTTTTCTCTTGGGGGTGCACTCTCCTGAAAGTTAATCTGGATGCATTGCTCCACACTTGCAAGGCCTTTTCGAACTCCTGTTCCGTAAAGTCTGCCACAGCCCACTTGCTCGACGGTTTTACCACTGCCCATGTAAGATCGAATTTATTCTATTTGCTTCGTTGTAAAACGTAACGACTAAGTTGTGTCTGGTTATAGACCACGTCATCGTTGTTAACGCCGCAGAAGTACCGCCGCGACCGATTTTTTATCTTAAAATTTGAGTGTTTTTTAATTAACGGTACAGGTATTTCTAACGGACTCTTATTTAACTTTTTTTGTATTCCTGCGTCCGTTAAATCGGGATTATTTAGTATCTCGTTGTAATAACTCTTCGAAATACTCTCACCTTCGACTGGCAACTTACTCAGCGCTTGAATGCTTCTAAAAACAGTACAATTACCACAGTGTTTAATAACTGTGATACTTTTATCATAATTCTTCCGAAACGAGCACCGAGACTCGTTAACATCGCAAGTGTTATCAACACTAATTCCAAACACAATTTCAAACAACAGCCCGACAATGCAAAGTTTGTAAACGAACATAATGTTTAAAGAAACCGTAAACAATTGGGTGCTTGCCACATTATCAGTCGCTAACGAATGACTGTTTTAATCATTATATTTTTATGTTTTACAGTATCTCCCTAGATAGGATGTACGTTTACTTATATTTCTTCATTTCCTTTTGAAGTTTTGTTATCTGCATTGATAGTAACTTGCAAGGTTGGGAACCAGTATCAGTATCAGTACCAAATACCAGTAACTACCATTTAGATTTCGGTATCAGTACCACTCACTTAAAGTTTCAAATACCAGTACCACTCATTTAAAGTTTCAAATACCAGTACCAGTAACTCTTAAAAGCAGCTGATATACCACATAATCTGGTGGTATTTTGTTGGTATTTTCATTTAAAACACCAACCATATCCTGATCCTTTTCAAGTAACCTTCCTCAAGATCCTTGATGCTCTAGGCCAGTGGTTCTCAACCTGTTTTGTATGGTTACCCAAAACCAATTCTAAACCAGCCCCATTACCCTAATCATTAGATATTATTTTGTTATAACTTCTCGATTATCACAATATTATTTTTTATAATTTCTGGATCTCGTGTCATTACCCCACAAAATAGTTGTCACAAGCGGTAGCTCGCTATCGCTCGCTGTCGCCCTCCGGGCATGTAGCAGTATATGTCACAGTATATGTAGCAGTATATGTCACAGCTAGCTGTATATGTATAGGTATATTGTATATATGTATATGTATATTGGTACTTACGTATTATCGGGACTACCAAACTATTATCGGGACTACCAAACTGTTTATTATGTATTTTTGCTCTCGTCATTTTCGTTTTCGAAGTAATTACATTCACTCGTAATAGACATTAAATAGCTCGTACTCGGCCGCGGAGTGACCTAGGACCGGGAAACTTGACAGAGCACATCGGCAGCTCATGGGCTATTAGTTGGTGGTGGTTGCAGAATTTTCCGATGTGCTGTTTAGTCTGTGCACGGTTCCGAAGAAAGCGGACAGACACACAGACACATTTTAGCTCAATAGTATATAGGATTACTCCAGTTGGGTAATTTACCCACCGGTTGAGAGCCAATGCTCTAGGCATTATAAGAACTATTCTATCTTTATTTTTATTACTGAATTATGAAACCTGAAGCCAAATGACCAAATCCTTTAGTAGAAGCTGCTTAAATAGTTTCTGCCCTTCCTCCAACTCACGTCAGTATGAAGAGGTTATTTTCATCTGTGCACTTCCTTCTCAATGATTTGAGGTCATCTTTGTCAGAAACGTCCTTAAGTAACGTTGTTTTTAAAGTCTAATAGACTTAACTGAAGCAATGTTTTTTTTTAATTTCAGTTAGATGATTTAAACTTATTTTACAAATGATGAATAGGGTAATAAATTTTATTTAGTTACCGTATGCATATACAGGGTGTACATAAAGTCAGGATCTATTTTTGTGAAATAATTATTTTTTCTATTTTTCTTTTCAGAAGCCCTTAGAATGAATACAGAAGAGCGTGTGGCAATAGTAATTTGGCGAATCGAGGGAAAGAAATACAATGACATCAGAGAGAAGTTTAGAAGGAGATTTCATAAGCCGGGGCCAATAGACAAGACAATACGAAAATTGGTGAACAAATTTAAACGAACGGGATCTGTAAATGATGAAGCAAGATCAGGACGACCGTGTATGTCAGATCTTACCGTGAATGCAGTACGCGGAATTATCACAGGAGCCACGTACGTCCGTTCGTGCTGCATCACACAGACTCGGCCTCCCGACGTCATCTGTGCACAAAATTCTGAAAGTTAATTTGCAGAAGAAAAACTATCATTTGCAGGTTTTACATGATTTACATGAGGAAGATTTCCCTCGACGAAGTGCTGTGTGTGCTGATCTCGTAGAACAAATCTGGAGTGATAATTTAATGGAAAACATTCTCTTTAGTGATGAAGCCACTTTCCATACGTGTGGAAAGGTAAATCGCCATAACTGTCGAATTTGGGCAGATGAAAGACCGAATGATTTCGTCCAAAATTGGGAAAGAGACTCACCTAAAGTTAATGTCTGGATGGGTTTAACAAAATCTAAGGTTTATGGTCCTTTTTTCTTTGCTGAAGCTACAGTTACGGGGCTTATTTATCTGGACATGTTGCAGCAATTCCTTGAACCTCAGCTGATTGGGGATAGGATTGTTAGTACCGTCGTCTATCAACATGATGGTGCTCCTTGTCACTATGCCAAAATTGTTCAGGATTATCTAAATGGACGTTTTCCAAATCGCTGGATCGGACGCGGAAGCAACAGACGTTGGCCAGCGAGATCACCAGATTTAACCCCTTTAGATTTCTTTGCATGGGGCTTTATCAAATCGCACGTCTATCAGACGAAGATTACGAGTCTTGAAAACTTACGTACACGTATACGAACTGCTGCAGATAACATAACCCCGCAAATGCTCCAGAATGTGTTTAGAAATGCTGCGGAACGATTTGAGTTGTGCAGGGATACTGATGGGCGTCACGTCGAATCCTACTCTTAATTATTTAATAAATGTTACCACTTTATCATTTTATGATTGAATTCCATATAATTTCCAAGTGCTTCACAAAAATAGATCCTGACTTTATGTACACCCTCTATATTAGACATAATTATTACTTCTAATTGGGATAAACTGGACTGATCCAGTTCAAATTACCAACAACGCAGATGTTAAAATTGCGATTTTTGAGTGGCAAAACCTAATGAAGATGAAAACGAAGGGACGCTCATGAACATAAACAGAATAAAAATAGATAAAAAGATAGGCCTGTGTATGGACGGTTTGCGATTGCGAATACTTGTGGTTTTTGGTTCAGTTTGTGTAGAGCAAGCCTGAGGCAGTATGAGTGCAGCTATGACTGGTAGAGGTAAATTTTTGCTGTCTTGGGGGGGAAAGACAAATTTGCGGTGCATCTTGCTCCTGAAGAATCATGCGCCTGGACTGATAATAACTGGAGGTGTCTATAATACAAACTAACGAAAATTGCGCGAAACGAATATGGATTTGGGTTATCTTTTCAACTAAGATAAGACGGAGCAATGTTGTTTTCAGTGGTGAGGAACCACGTACGAAACCCACGTCGGTACAATGACCCCCTGCTTGTCTGGCAATGCTGCTGCGAGCTTCTCGTACCCTGAACTGGGCGTGTCAACGGAATGATGCCCTATATTGGAAATTTTTTAAACTTTTCATGTACCTTCTACTTAAGTTATAAGTACATTGATTGATTAATATATATATATTATATATATATATATATTAGTTGGGATTAATTCGATAACGTGGCGTTATTCGAAAATTGTGCAACGCTATCGAAGAGAAACGGCGGAATGTTGACTAAAGGTGTACTTCTGCTCCAGGACAATGCGCCAGTCCACAAGGCCCGTGTTGCACACAAGATGTAATTCGCCAGCAATTAACCACCTTAACCATCTTAACTTTAACCAGCAACTTAACCACCTTCCTTACAACCCACACCTGGCCCCAAGTGACTATTATCTACTAGAAACTTGAAGTTCCACATGCGTGGTCGCCACTTTGAAGATAATGAGGAATTGACAGTGGCTACTGAAGCCTGGTTTAACCAGCAATCGGAAGACCTCTACAGGGTGTTCCATTTATTTTAAGACCATGTAAATGCTCATTTATATGAAAATAGGTTGATATAAATGCATGAGTTTTTAATTATTTATATATCAATCCATATAGATTCACTTGGAAAAAATTATTCCTTTCAAATGTTTTCCTTATTGGTTTATGCACTCACGACATCGAACTAACATATAGTTCATTGCACCCCGGAGTGTGTCCACTGGAATCTCACAAATGTATTGAGCTATTCTTATCCTTGAGATAACTTCAGAGAAAAAATCAGGGGCTGTTAGATCGAGCGAACGTGGCGGCCATGAAACGTTACCCCATCGAGAAATGAACTTGTTAGGAAAGTGTTACCTGAGGAAGTTCATGACGTTACACGCAGTGTGGCTAGTCGCTTTATCGTGTTGAAGCCATACAAAGTCAAGAAGAATGTCCTTTCTTTGCAACTCAAGAATTTAAGAAGTTTTCAACATGGGCCAAAAGGGGAATAAATTTAAGTCTTTATGGGGAATGCAGTAAACAGATATTGGAGTTACATCGGTCTGGCCTGATAAACGACGAACAGGTTTCCTGAGTCTTCGCCAAATTGCCTCGTTTAAGAGTAATATTCTCTGCTGTTCGCACTGATGGTGTTCGCGTGTGCTTCTTTGGAGTCACATGGAGTTTTTGGAGTCACATGAAGTCTTTAGAATCACATGAAGTGTTTGGAACCTTCTTAAATCTGTTAACGTACCGCACAATTGAATATTTACTGGAAACATCTCTTCGCTTAAATTTTCTTCTGAAAGCTCGTTGTGCCTAAACTATGGAGACCCACTTTGAAAATAAAGTTCCACAATCTTTACTCGATACTGCGGATTCTATGGTTCCATGGTGAACAATTTGTCACTCCTTAAATATCCGTCTGAAAAAAATGAAACAAATTATTGCACCAAACATTTTCGTATAAAACGTTTCGATGGTTTCAAGATAAATGGAACACCCTGTATAAGACTGGCATCACGAACTTGGGGAACAATTTGAAAAAGTGCCCTGAAGTCACTGGACATTATATTGAAAAATAAAGTACGAGTTGTATGATTGCCATATTATTTTAGACTTTGCAAAACTTTCTGACAGCCACTCCTATATATATATATATATATATATATATATATAGAGAGAGAGAGAGAGAGAGAGAGAGAGAGAATTTAAATTCTGTACCGATTCATGGATTTGTTGTACCTGGTATTCAATATATAAAACCAAGCTCACCTTCTCGTCTATTGTTAATTTCGCAGCCATCCCCTACCTAAAAGAAAAAAAAAAGAATATATTACAATCAACACTGAAAATTCCTATGATGACTGACTTTTGCACCACCCTGTATATATATATATATATATATATATATATATATATATATATATATATATATATATATATATATATATATATACTTATCAACTCTGCCATAGGGAATGACACTGGGAATCCCATGCCGGTCCCAAGCCCGGATAAAAGAGGAGGGTTGCCACGACAGGCCGAGCAAGCCAGTGGTGTAAAAACCTTATCGCTCGAGAAACTCAAGAACCAGCCTCGGAACCAGGATTCATAAACAGATCACGAACAAGGAAACGAAACTGGACACGAAAAATGGACACACTCAGGATCAGATGCGGAACGATTAACATAGCAACTTATAAGGGGAAAGAAGATGAAATTCTGGACATCATGAGAAAAAGGAAAATCGACATCTTAGGAATGGCAGAAACAAGGCATATGGGTGGAGAACTGGGAAGGGACTTGGGGGATGGATATGTGCTCATGTACAGAGGAATGGAGGAGGATCGGAGGAGGATGCACGGAGTGGCAATGATTAATTACTGATAGCAGATTTGAAAATGCAGAAAATAGTAGCAACAAAAGAGGAGAAGAGGAAGGTAATTAAGACAAAGAAACTGCAGGATGAGAACATTAGAGTCAGATTCAGAGAAGAACTTGAAAGAAACATAGTTGAGATGGAGGAAAACAATGAATTGGAAACCGTGAGAGATTGTACTAAGAGGGTTGCGGAGGAGATTTTGGGAACTGAGTGGGTTGGAGGAGGAAGAAAAAGACATACACCATGGTGGACAGACACAGTGAGAGGCGCAGTAAAACAGAAAACTATAAAACATAGGAAGTGGTTGAAGCAACGTACACAGGAATCAAGACGGGAATATGTACAAGCAAGAAATGAAGCTGAGAGAGAGAAGAAAAGGGCAAAACAAATGGCAACGAGGGAACTGGGAGAAAAGTTGAGAGAAGATGAGAAGGGAAACAAAAAACTGATTTACAGCATTGCAAAACCTTATAGGAAGGAGAAGAAAAAGTATACAGCATTAAAAATGAAGCGGGAAATGTGATAGTGGAACCTGGAGCAATTAATAGAAGATGGTCAGATTATTTTGGAGATCTATTGAATAGAGATCCAGAAGAAGAAATGGAGGAAGCAGATGGAATATACCAGGAATTAGCAGAACAGGTAATTATTACCAGAGAAGAAATGGAAGAGGCTGTTAATAAAATGAAGAATGGAAAGTCAACGGGAGTGGACGAGTTTCCGATTGAACTTATAAAGGAGGGAGGCGAAGCCATGAAAGAAAAAATTCGAAACCTGTTGAATAAATATTGGAGAGAAGGTCAAGTCCCTGTGATTGGGGAAAAGCAATCATCGTTCCAATATATAAAGGAAAGGGTGACTCAGGTAGATGTGAGAATTATAGGGGAATATCGCTTATTAATCTTATAACAAAACTTTATGAAAGAATAATAGAAAAAAGAGCAAGGCAAATAATTGAAGCAAGGTTGGGAGAGGAACAGCATGGTTATCGGAAAGATAGAAGTAAGGTAGATCTTATTTTTGGCCTCAGTCCTGTTATAGAAAAGACATGGGAATTTAATACTGACATCTATGTAATATTCATAGATCTTAAAAAAGCATTCGATACAGTGCCCAGAGGAAGAATGTGGAGATGTTTGGAGGAAATTTATGGGGTAAGGGGGACACTTCTTAGGGCTTTGAAAAGTTTGTATCAAGTTAGCGAATGCAAAGTAAGGACTGGACACAAAAATGATGAGTGGTTTGAAGTAAGAACAGGGGTGAAGCAGGGCAGTATTATATCACCACTCCTGTTTATAGCCTACATGGACACAGTAATTGCAAGTTTCAAGCGACGTCATGAAATGACTAATAATAATGGAATAATGGCATATGCAGATGACATAGCATTCTGGACGACGGAGAGAGAAGATATAGAACAAGCTTTAATTGATTGGAATGAATGTTTGAAGGAGCGGGGAATGAAAATAAATGTAGCAAAGACAGAAATATTAAGTGTATGTCGAAGAGACGAAGGAGAATTCGGAGTTCAAACAGGAGATGAGGAAATAAGAAATGTTAAAAAATTTAAATATCTTGGTAGTATGTTTACTTTAGAAAGCGGTAATATACAAGAAATAACTGAAAGAATTGAAAAGTTTAGTAAAAATTTCGGAATGTTATACCCGCTACTGAGAGATGAACATATGCCCCTTGGGACTAAGAAAATAATCTTCGAAACAGTTTTAACACCAATACTGATTTATGGGTCGGAACACTGGAAAATGCGCATGGCAGATCGAAGCAGAAATCAGGCGGCAGAAATGAGACCGCTGAGGACTATTCTGAGAAAGACGCGAAGAAATAGGATAAGGAATGAAGAAATAAGAGTCAATGTGGGAGTAACGCCGATTTTGAGAGAAATCGACGTTGCCAAATTGAGATGGTTGGGCCACTTGGAGAGAATGGAGGAGAGAAGAACTGCGAGGAGGTGCTGGGAGTGGAGACCAGGGAATGGCAGAAGACCGCGAGGGAGACCGAGAAGATGGAGGGACGAAGTGGAGAAGAGCTTGCGAAAATACGACTTGCCCAGCATGCAAAAGCTCGAAGAAACGGGAGTGCTGCTGGACATGGCGGAGTGGCGAAGGAGGCTGGCTCCACTGAGAGGCTAACTAGCCTACCTGGGAGCTGAAGAATTGAAGAATTGAAGAATTGAATATACTTATCACCTAGAATCTAAGTTTATATTAAGGTAAATTATAGTGTTTTCGCTTTAAAGTTACTACAAGTGCAAATTCGTCGTAATAAATTACTGTACATAACGAACGAAAACTGGTGGTTGTACTACAGGGTGTTTATAAAGTCCCTATCTATTTCAGTGAAAACGTAGCAAAAAGAATAAAATTCAATAACAATATAATAGAAGGCATACATTTAATGAATACTTAAGCATATGATTCTACATGAGCACCATCAGTATCTCTACAGAGTTCGAATCTGTCAGCAGCATTGCGGAACACATTTTGTAGCATGAAAGGGGTTATTTTTGTAACTGCTGTTACGATACGAGCACGTAAATGTTCCAGCTTCATATTCAGATGGCATTTTAAACATCGTCGTCTTTCAACAAGATGGGGCACTTTGTCATTAAGCAAACATTTTTCGGGAGTACCTAAATGAACAATTTCCAAATCGGTGGATCGGACGTGGGGGCAACAGGCCATGGGCGGCCCGATCTCCTGACCTAACGCCCTTGGATTTCTTTGCATGGGGCTTTATCACATCAAACGTCTATCAGACGAGGGTTACAGATCTGCAAGATTTACGTGCTCGTATCGTAACAGCAGTTACAAAAATAACCCCTGTCATACTCCAAAATGTGTTCCGCAAAGCTGCTGACAGATTCGAACTCTGTAGAGATACTGATGGTGCTCACGTAGAATCATATGCTTAAGTATTCATTAAATCTATGCCTTCTATTATATTGTTATTGAATTTTACCTTTTTTGCTACGTTTTCTCTGAACTAGATAGGGACTTTATAAACACCCTGTATATAGGAAAATCGCTTGCTTGTCAGGAGGAGGCCAAGACTTTTTAACCAGCTTCCAAAGGACCTCAGAAACGTGACAGGGGTCAAAGTTGAACTTTTCAAAAGAAGACTAGATGCCTGGCTCAAAATGGTACCGGATGAGCCGGGAAGGGAGCAACTCGATTCTCCACCAAGCCAAGCCTAGAAGCGGGGCCACCAGTTTGACCTTCGTGTGAAGAGAAGCCAACGCACGGAACTGATATATATATAATATATATATATATATATATATAATATATATATATATATATATATATATATATAAGAGTTCTATCAAAACCTTAAAAATTAAATGTAATATTCATTTAGAAAAAAGTTGTCTGCAGGAGGTCCTTGTACCTATTAAATAATAATAATAATAATAATAATAATAATAATAATAATAATAATAAATTGTGTGGCAAACCTGGGGTGTAATTTGAGCAGAGTTTCCATAAATTTGGTAATGAAGTTCAAAGCCCAAACTCATTAATCGCTTCTCGACCTGAATTTTCATTTTTAAAGTGGTGGAAAAAACTTCCTTTTGGCTACGAAAAAACAAAAGTTAAAATGATTTTCGCTCTTTCGACCTTGCTTGCTTGCTTGCTTGCACGCATTTTATTCTCTAATTTTTATAATCAGGACCTGTAAACAAAAAAAAACAAAAAGTTAATAATTAGTTCAATGTTTTTACATAAATTTGACGCCATGTTTACTTTAAATTCTTACAATATGCGCCATTTCCATCATGCTTGTAGAGAAATCCTGTATTAAATTCAGATTCATGCAGTTAATGAGCAACGGTCAAACCACTTTCACAGTTTATGAAGTTAAAGTTGATATAAAGTCGAAAATCTTTTTAACAGTAATTATTTCATTGTCGATAGACAGAGAGTCAGTCTACTACTGCATGAAGAGAATGTAAAATTAACCAAACGAATTGCAAAAAATAAATAAATATATATATATATATATATATATATATATATATATATATATATATCGAATAACCTTTATTAATAATAAAATAAATGCATTGGTTTTACAATTTACAATGACATAAATAAATTGTGAAGTTGGGCTATTTATTTTATTTTACTTGGCCCTTAAGCTTTAGGCTTTACTGGGCTCTTATTAAAAATAAAGAGCTAGTTATTATTAATTGATAATAAATAAATAAATAAGTAAATAAGTATTATTAATAGTTAAAGTATGTATTAATCTTAAATTATAATTATCGATATGACAAATGCAAGGTCATTATTGAAGAGTATTATACCAATACCATACAAATAAATCAATATTATACATGAGAGATAAGAACTGAACAATCACAAGAAATGTGTTTTTAATACTAGATTACGCTGTACATTAATCCTAGATTTTTGTTAGTATGGCATTATTAATCGGGATTTCAACTTGGTTTTAAACGAATTTACATTCACAATATTTTTTATCAACATTTAAATCATTCCATAGTTTCAATCCAATGAAAATGGATAGTTTTTATAATGAAGACACTCTAAATTGAGATATAACATGTTTTGATCTATTTCTGGTCTGATATGAGTGGATTCTTGATGAGTTAAAAAATATCTATTTAGTATTTACCCATTGTAAGTTAATGATTTTGCTCTGACACTCGTAAATAAAAATAAAATGTGCCAGTTTGGTTATATCGTTGAGCTTCAGTAGTTTTAATTCCTTAAATAATACACTAGAGTGATCATGGAAATCAGCATCAGATAATAACCTTATTGCTCTTTTTGGGATGACAAAGATACCGTTTAATGCGTTGTTAGCCGAGTTTCCCCAAACAAGAGTGCAGTAAGTTATATAAGGAAAAACAAGAGTATGATAGAGTCAATAAAACCTGTTTAGGGACTACATTTCCAAGTTTAAACATTATAACAACGCTTCTTGAAATATTTTTGTGATATAATTTACATGATCACTCCATTGCAAATTCTTATCTAAGAGCATTGCACCAAGAAATTTTGTTACAGTTCACTCCTTTATAGCGATTTCATTAACATTAATAAATTCATCAAGATATATATTTCTTTTATTAGTAAAAATCATGAAATGTGTTTTACTGGTATTTAGGAAGAGTTTATTGGTGGTCAACCATTCCATTACACTGATAAATTCTGAATTAAATATATTCTTAGCTGAATTAACATCTTTGCAAGAAAAAGACACACTGGTACCATTTGTAAACATTATGAAGTTCAGTATATCAGATGAACGTGGAAAGTAATTTATACATAATAAAAATAACAGTGGACTCAGAACTGAGGCCTATGGCACACCATGTTTGACGAGGGCTTATATATATATATATATATATATATATATATATAAAGAGAAAACCACAATAAACGCGGGAACTTAGACAATGTTTTAAAGTTGCCATTGTACACTGCGAATGGGTAACTAACATTCTGATGGTTTCCTCCTAGCTTAGAGTGTGCATGGCTCTAATTATGAGTACGTGTGATTGGAATATTGTCTTTGTCTTTTCTAAACCCCAATTTTGCTTGCCAAGGGCGGATTACTTGAGGGCGTGCGTCTTGTGGTAGAACGTAATGCTCTTCATGACTGCTTCTTCTTTCGGAGCGACTCCTGCAGAAGCAAACAGCTCTCCCGTACAGAGGTAAGGACAACTACTTTCTCGTGTAGCCAGAGAGAACCACTTTGCGGTTGCGGTTACTTGGAGTCAAATTATATATATATAAAAAGAATGAGTCAATAAATCCATAACACTTTTGCAAGCTAATTACTCGTAACTTAATAAAGATATGTAAACGACGTGGTAAATACACAAATTTACACCATCAGTGAAATATACAGCTTCGAAAACAGGTCTCCTAAAACAGTGATGGCGAACTTTTCCAATGGTGCGTGCCAAAAATCAAACTTACCACGCCGTTCACCTTCTTTTCTGATGGGATGGTTACTGGTGTGCCTTTTCCCGCTTAGGTCCTGAGATTCTGGGTACATACTTGTAGTTAATAAGATTTAGCACGATGCATACCAAACTGGTTTCTTCATTCAGGCAGTTCTTTATACATGACTTAATGTAATTCATCGAAGAAAATAGTTTTTTTATGCCTAAGTTGAACCAAATATTGTTGACAAAATGGTTGACAACTGTTTAAAGAAAGAAAAAGTGTTCCCTAGGCCTAGAGAGTTCTACACATCAACAATTCGATTTTCTGCACCTGAGCACTCCTTGTCTTCGCATCTGTCACGTTCATTTTGTTCCAGATCCACATTTAAATCAATAAACTTCTGTTTCCAGTTGCTGTTCTCTTGGGGGTTCAATGAGTTCCATCTCTAAAGTATCATTAACTGATAACCACGGGAAATTTTTCAGATTTAGTTTATCGTAATTAACTTTATGTGAGTATCCGATAATTGAGAAAGTTTTTCATTTCCATTTATAAAGTCCAACAATCTCTTTACAAAACATTTCTCATATTCGGCAGTAACAGTAGAAAATAGTTTGCATATGTTTTCCTTTCATAAACTTTCTGGAAACATTTCAGTAGTTTCAAAGTGTGCTTTAAAAATGGCAAATAATTGAGAGTTCCACTTTGCAAATCTTTCTTAAAATTGGAATCTTTTTCGAAACTTCTCTGACTGCTTCAAACAACATGTCCGCAAGCAATCCTTCGCTTCATAAAGTTTTCTAAAGTTTATTTAAGTGTTTGGTAAAGTCTAGTCTGCAAAAAACATTAATTTATTCAGTCAGTTCAGGTTGTAAACTTCAAGAAATTGTTGACCTTTTTTCATTAAGAAATACCTGATTTCACCAAAGCATTTAACAAACTTGTTCAGAACTAATCTTTTGATCAGCCACAGGACGTTGTTATACATAAAAACAGACCCCCGTATTGAGAAGAATCAACCTCAACGAGAACCTCTTCTTTGAACCATTGAATTACGTGCACAGATGAGGTTGACTATTTTTGTGACAACCTTTCAATCTTTAATATTAAAGTCCTGTAATGTTCGTACTTTCTACGTGAAAGGAATGCTTATAATTTACGTTATCAAAACAATATTCGCACCAATTAATGCAAATTAGTTTCACTGACGACTCATGAGAATTAGCATTTGGCTTCAGTTTACAACTATGGAAAACTGATGAGTGGGTAGTTGGGAGGTAACGAAAATGGTTCACTGAGTAGGTAGGTAGTTAATCTAACAATTATTAAATTCCTTTTATGTCAATAACTGGGTGGATGAAACCAATTGGTTGCTCACCAGAGTTATTCTCCACACTAGTATTTATATACTGTGTGACAAGAGCGTGCTCGGTAATAGATATACATTACCGCTCAACCAACCGGGAAAAAAACCACGACGCTGGTGGAAAAAGCCCCGCTAAAAGGAGAACAAAGGCAGAAAGAAAACGAAGGACGGGGCGAGAGGACGGAACTGGAGAAGGGACGAGAACAGACACCGAAGAAAGATCCCCACCAGCAAGTACGCTCTCGACAATTACTCAAGGAGAAAAGAGACTCTCTAATAACTAGCAGTAAGTGACTAATTGTGTTTTTAACCCAGGTTTACATAGATTCATTAAATTAAGCTGGGTCAGACAACTTAGGCCTACATTGTGGCCTAAGACCTAGCATCAACTCATAGCTTAACAAAGGTGAAGGTAGATTGCCCTAACCTAATTTGGTGAGGAATCCTACTGTGGACCTCAATTTATCTGCCCGCTCTGGACCATTTCCGGAATCTCTAGGCTGACCCCTCTAGGCTAGACTTGATCTAATCTATAGCTAGACTGGATATAAGGGGTGGGTTAATTGTGGACCAATTCATACAGAGCATTTTTCGCATTGGTGGTCCGTGTGTGGGGAATTTACAAACCTTAACCTTACTTAACAAAAATTGCAGAATTAGGCTAAATAGCCTAAGCCTAAGCCTAAGCCTAACCTAATCAAGCCTAATTAGGTCTACAACCTAGGGCCTAACTAGGAAACATTTACATTTAAGGAGTCTCATTCTCTTATAAGCTTAGACCTGAGTGACACATAAGTACTTGGGGGGGATTAAACCAAATTTAAACTTGACTGTTTTGTCTGTGCTCTCTCTTCTCTGGTTATTTCTTCTTGTCCTATATTTCATTATGATCCCCAGTTAACAACATTAGTGAACAAGCATTTAAAATGCATACAACTCCAAGCATCCAATTCTTTTTTTTAGGAAGAATCACTCAACAGATTTTTTCAACAGGCACATGCATTCCTTGCAATCTGTGTGTATATATATGTATATATACACTGTACTCTTTACATGTGCCACAAATACACTCAACCTATCTGAACATAAGCAAGGATTGCATGGGTTACTCAAAAGGGTCTTATGGCTTACTGTGGCCATAGCCCAAACAATGAGCCTTGGTCTTTTGGCCTACCTTGGCCATGGGCCAAACATTAAATGTCTTATGGCCTACCTTGGCCATGGGCTAAACATTGTCTTATGGCCTACCTTGGTCATAGGGAAAACTATTACAAGGGTCTTATGGCCTACCTTGGCCATAGGGAAAACTATTACAAGGGTCTTATGGCCTCCCTTGGCCAGAGACCAAACAATACAAAATAAGACCCAGACTGGATAAACCAAAGACTGTTCCCAGAGACCAACTAGCTACAGCCAAACAGACAAAACTTGATACTGTAGAATCAAATGTGACCAACTGTAATATATGAACACCTATATTACAGAACTTTAATATAACTGTAGCCTCAAAGACAGTGATAAACACAGGTTGAATGATTGCCTGATTGAGGGTCCTAATCTCATTTCTGACCTTGTGAAGATCTTACTGAGGTTCAGGTTAGATAAATATGCCGTACAAAGTGACATTTCAAAGGCATTTTTGAGAATAAATCTTAAAAATGAATATGATAAGAACCAACATAGGTTCTTATGGTTCAAGGATCCATTTGATTTGAATAAAGGGTTCATAACCTATAGATTTAATGTTGTGTTGTTTGGAGCCAATTGCTCACCTAGCCTATTAGCATTGACAATTGGACATCATTTGAACCAGTTTAATAACTCTTTAACATTGAACTTCCTTAAGGAACATTTTTACGTAGACAATCTAATAGGCTCAACAACAACAAATCTGAATTATCTGAAGTCTATGAACACTCTCAAAACATTATGCAACAAGGTAACTTTGAACTTAGAGAGTGGATTTCAAATGATGAGGATTTAAACAAAAAGATTTTAAAGGATAATAATGGTCTTACTGAGCCATCAGACAGAGTTAAAACTTTAGGTATGAACTGGTATTTGGATACAACTTCTAACAGTCATGATTCAATCTGTACTAAAGGTTTTAAACTTGATGAGGAAGCAAATACTAAAAGACAAATATTATCAGAGGCTTCCAAAATTTTTGATCCTATGGGTCTATTCCTGCCTTCAACAATAAAATCAAAGATTCTCCTCCAAGAAATTTGGAGGACAAATGTTGGGTGGGATGATCCAATAACAAATGAAAATCAAAAATCTTGGAAGAAGTTAGCTGCTGATTTAACAAAAGTGCAGAACATTAAAATTCAAAGGTGCTGTGGGTTTAGGGATAAGCCCCAGAGACTTCATGTGTTTGCTGATGCAAGCACACAAGCTTATGGGTGCTGTGCGTATATTGTAAGTCCTACAGAAAGTCATCTAATTTATGCAAAAGGGAAAGTTGCACCTCTCAAACCTACCCGAACCATACCTCAATTGGAACTATTGGCTGCTGCATTAGCCATTAAAACCATTTCATTGCTTAAGGATGCTTACCATGATGTGAACATAACTCATATCCACATCTGGCTTGACAGTCAGATTTGTCTTGCCTGGATACGGAATGATAGCATTAATAGTAAGAATATCTTTGTAAGAAATAGGCTAAAAGAAATAGCTGAAGCTAATGAAAGCCTACAAGTAAACTTTCACTATGTTCCAACTAAACAAAATCCAGCAGACTTTCTGACCAGAGGTTTATCCTACAAGTTGTTGAAGTCAAACAAAACTTGGTTTATGGGACCTAAGTGGCTCTGTAATACAGACCAATGGCCTGTGGAACAAGTTAACTTGACATTAAATTTAATCTTTTCAAATGAAAAGGTTGAACCAATCACTAATTATGAAATTTATTCTGATTTCAACAAACTTGTCAGGGTTACAGCCTACTGTTTGAGGTTTGCTCACAACTGTTTAACTACAATTAACAAACAGCTAAATAAAAACAATCATAATTATACAGAAGTTGCAACCAAATACTGGATAGGCCATGCACAACAAAAAGAGTACAATAAAGAGTTAGAATTCTTGACTAATGGGAAACAAACAAAAGAACCTGTACCATCAGTAGTTGTGGATCTAAACTTGTTCAGAGATGAGGAAGGCCTTCTAAGGTGTAAAGGGAGATTAGACAAATCAAAACTGTCATACAAAAGCAAACATCCAATCCTTTTACCTAGATTTAGCTATTTGACAACATTAATCATCAGAAAAACACACAATGATGATATATCATATGGGGGTACCACAGACACTAACTACATTAAGAAAAACTTATTGGATACCCAAGGGAAGGATCACTGTTAAAACAGTCCTGAGTGAGTGTGTCACATGTAGGCGTATTCATGCTAGGCCCTATAGGAAACCAAATCCTCCTGCTTTGCCAGAGGAGAGAGTTACTCTCAACAGACCCTTTGAGACTGTAGGCATTGACTATACAGGAGCATTGACTGTAGGGGTGGGTGACACTGAACAAAAAATGTACATTGTACTGTTTACATGTGCTGCCTCACGAGCTGTTTATCTGGATGTTGTGGAGGACCTTACAGCAGAATCTTTTGTTGCTGTCTTTAAGAGATTCTGTGCACGACATTCAGTACCCAAGACAGTTTGGACTGACAATGCTACATATTTCAAGGCTGGTGAACAAGTCATCCACGACTTGTTAAGCGATGAAATCACACAATTATATATACAAAATTCAAACATAAAGTGGAAGTATATTCCGGTTGCCTCTCCTTGGTATGGTTCTATCTGGGAGAGGAATATACAAACAGTAAAGAATTGCTGAAGAAAGCAATTGGTAAAAAACAGATACACTTATTTGGGTTGCTCACTCTCCTGGCTGAGATTGAGAACATCATTAACAATAGACCACTCACTTATGTGAGTGACAACATTAATGACCCGGAACCATTAACTCCAAATCATTTGATTCGGGGAGAAGAAGTTAGTCTCCTGCCGGACTACAATATAGACTCTTCAGAAGACCCAAACTGGACTCAACGACATGATGAGCTCCAGACTAAGTTACAACATTTAACTAGAGTTAAAGCTCATTTCATTAAACAGTGGAAAACTGAGTACTTGATGGGTCTAAGGGAGAGACATAAACAAATGACTAAGAAGGATTGGTCTGACACAATTAAGGTAGTGGACCTTGTTCTCATACATGACAGTACTCCAAGACAATACTGGCCTCTGGCTAGAGTTTCAGAACTCAGACCAGGGGCAGACGGGGTAACAAGAGTGGTCAAATTAAGGACTTCAACGGGTGACACAACAAGAGACATTTCTCTTTTGTACCCTTTAGAGTCTGGACCCAAAACAATGGACTTTGGAGAACTTTCTCCACTGACAGTAACAACTGGAGACACTGAACTTCCAGTAACTATTCTTTTGACAGTAGGAGTGGTAACGCATCCTACTACAACATTGACAGACACAAGACCTCAGCGACAAACAGCATTAAAGGCGCGACTATTTTTACAACAAAAAATAGATGCTGGGGAATTGTAATTTTATCTTCTAACTTTCATTTTTCTTTTCTTATGGTAAAGACCATAGACAGTTTCATCCTATGGATGTATATTTTCTCTTCTAATTAAATGCTACACCTTCTCCATGAGAAGGTGAGGAAAACTGATGAGTGGGTAGTTGGGAGGTAACGAAAATGGTTCACTGAGTAGGTAGGTAGTTAATCTAACAATTATTAAATTCCTTTTATGTCAATAACTGGGGATGAAACCAATTGGTTGCTCACCAGAGTTATTCTCCACACTAGTATTTATATACTGTGTGACAAGAGCGTGCTCGGTAATAGATATACATTACCGCTCAACCAACCGGAAAAAAACCACGACGCTGGTGGAAAAAGCCCCCCGCAAAGGAGAACAAAGGCAGAAAGAAAACGAAGGACGGGGCGAGAGGACGGAACTGGAGAAGGGACGAGAACAGACACCGAAGAAAGATCCCCACCAGCAAGTACGCTCTCGACAATTACTCAAGGAGAAAAGAGACTCTCTAATAACTAGCAGTAAGTGACTAATTGTGTTTTTAACCCAGGTTTACATAGATTCATTAAATTAAGCTGGGTCAGACAACTTAGGCCTACATTGTGGCCTAAGACCTAGCATCAACTCATAGCTTAACAAAGGTGAAGGTAGATTGCCCTAACCTAATTTGGTGAGGAATCCTACTGTGGACCTCAATTTATCTGCCCGCTCTGGACCATTTCCGGAATCTCTAGGCTGACCCCTCTAGGCTAGACTTGATCTAATCTATAGCTAGACTGGAGATATAAGGGGTGGGTTAATTGTGGACCAATTCATACAGAGCATTTTTCGCAACAACTATAGAAATATTACACAATCTTTACATAAGATTTCAAATTGACTGAGAAATGAGTGTCTGTGTTTTTGGCTGTGTTGCAGATACTAAATTAGTTGGTTTATTGTTAAGTGGTTCAAAGTGATTACCAAATACGCATCTATACAGGGTGTCCCGAAGTCCGGTCTCATAGGAAAATTTATTTAAATTACATTTACAAAAGTAATACGTTAGAAAAACAAATGTCCAAATTGGTGTCTTCTTTTGGGTCCTTTTTTATGTTGGAGGAGGAAGCCTTTTCCTAACGAGTGTAACTCACTTCCATATTAGCCACTGCGTGTTATTCTACCTGCAACAAAAATAAGGTCCTAAAACAAGACATCAATTTGGACATTTGTTTTAGCTGTAATGTATTATTTTTTTTAATTTAATTTAAAATCAATTTTCCTATGAGACCGGACTTATGGGACACCCTGTATAAGCGTTAGCTTTGGAATTCTCATAAGCAGCAATGGTAACCTTGATCGGAAGATTATGGAATCTTTATAATAGTTTTAAACTAAAGCTCATATTCATTCTGCGTCTTCGATGAAACTACTTCGCTTTTGAACAATCAAGTAACCATTTCGCAATTTTTTAAATTTTTTCAGTTTTTGTTGGTTTTTTAACTTCAAATTTTAATTTTTACATTTTAATTGTTTACATTTTTATTCAGTTTTCAATCACGGAAGATGAAATCTGTTACATTTTGAGACGTTTGGTAATTTGAGAAGTACATATTTTCTCTGGGTTTTCTCTTAATTATCTACCTGCAATTTTCTATACACATACACACACTCTCTCTCTCTCTCTCTCTCTCAACAAATCACCTCCACATAAGTAAAAGCTGGAACCGCTATTCTGGCTAATTTGTTCCTCTGCAGTTTTGGTTCCGCCGATCCGACCTAATGTCTAGTTATATCTCAGCCACCGAGTGCGAGATATACAGAATACAGGAAAGCTGAAAAGGGATTTAGTAGTAATTAACTATATAAATGAGTACATGGTTGGATCGGCGGGCCGAACATTATATCAGGTTCAGGGAAGGAGGTGTCAAATTTCAATTTGTTTACCAAACACCCCTGAAAATTTTATGTTCTTATACGCGCTATTGTTTCATTTATCTTTCAGTCTTTGTAAGCATCGGCGTAAGCAACGATGAAGTATTTTCTGTGGAATAAATACTCTTTTGATGTAAGTAAACTTGCATCTAAACTTACATCACAAGAGTAAAGAAGAGAAAGAAGCGAGACGGGAACGATCGAAAGAAAGAACTGAATACGAGAAGAAAGAAAAGGTGGTGCCCGGGCTCAAACAGTTTATATATATATATATATATATATATATATGTTTCAATCTCAAGTACATTTCATACCAAGCATAAAATGTTATAATTAAGAATACATACAAATCCCTTATAAGAGTCGACCGAATGTATATTCCATATGATAAATGCAGCATGTTATTCACCGCCGTACATTAACCTTGGGTTTTTGCTTCCGCCCGAGTTATTCATTCTGACGAAGGTCAAGCTTGTGCCACTCCACGTTAGACCTACAGTTCAATGTGGAATCCGAACCACGTCCCACAGCAGCCCAGCTTAACCACTAGGCTACTCAGGGTACCCATTTATCTACCAACCAATTTCTTTATTGTGTGGAACGATGAACAGCTGGGTTTTGATGCGCGCTGCCTGCCGTCACCGTGTCTCGATCCCGGGACCGATGAATTCGTAGTCAGCGACGTTAATCACTACACCACCGAGACGCATTATTATTATATTGAAAATATATTCCAAATTTATCATTCTGTCGAATAAAATTCACTTATCTTCTCGTCAAAACTATGTCGTAAGAGAGAGGAGTGTTTAATCAATTTTACTCGGGTTTCCCCCTCCCCCCTTAAAAATAGCGCTGTGGCGAAAAAAGTTTATCTTTCTTTTCTTTAGCCTCGATTTTAATTGTTCCTTCCCAACTTTTCCTACGAAGAAATAAAGTGTACTTCATAGAAAGTTCATCTCGATAATGGAATTGCTAATAGTATTAATTTACAGAGACGCAATGATACATTTACAATTAATTCAAAGAGAGGAAGTTTTAGAATATTGTAACGCTATTAAAAATGAGCGAGTTAGTCATTAAACGCAAAAACAGAAAACGAAATGTTTTTCTGCGTACCAAAGAAACTGTTGAGCGGTAAGTAAACTATTTTATATATACACAGGGCGTCCATAAATAACACTGGTCAACAACAATTTTGTCACAAGGGTTTTGATGGGTGTTCTAAGTGTACTTTTTCATGCTGAATCTAAATATGAAAATCAGATTTTTTCTATCAGGCTTAGTTTACTTGTGACGCTATGCTCATTTTTTCCTCATTTAGCATGATCACCGGATAAAAAAATAACATATTATATATAATTAAGTATATAACAATATTATAATATAAAACATTATAAAAATAATAAATATAATAATATATTATATTAATTAATATAACTATAATAAAATATATTAATATTAATATATATGTTGTATTAATTTTTCTGTAAAATTAGTACAATTTATTCCTTTGGGGAGAAAGTTCTGATAATGCTGGCAGGATAAATTTGGTCGGAGCAGCAGACTGTGCAGGTTGAAACATGTTTGTACCTGTTCAGACATGAGCCTAGTTTCTGTGTGTAGAGCAGCTCCAAGTCAGTCTGCTTGTAAATGTCACAGTGTTAACAGCTAGTGTCTGTTGCTTCTTGTTAATTTTACACCAGTGTTGTATTCATATAGATGTTTTGTAATGCCGCGGAACTGTCTGAATCATCCTAATTCCTTTTGTTATGTATGTGGTAATCTAACTTTAAAATCCCAGAAACGTAACTTTACACCATTAGTAAAAAAATGCTATGAACTTTATTTCGGATGTAAAGTAGGCGATCAGGACAAGAGTTGGGCCCCTCACATTTGTTGTGTGACATGTGTAAGACTACTTACAGGATGGCTAAACGGTTCATGTCACATGCCATTTGCTATTCCAATGATTTGGAGGGAACCCAAAGATCACACAACAGACTGCTATTTCTGCCTGGTAAATACAAAGGGGATCACTTCAAAAACAAAGAGCCTTATGAAATACCCTAATCTACCGTCTGCAATGAGACCAGTTCCCCACAGTGCTCAACTTCCAGTACCAAATCCTCCTGAACATGTAAGTTTAAGTGATGAGGAATCAAACGTAGCTGTAGCATATCACGAGGAAAAAGATGAAGACATTTCTGATCCAACATTCCAGGCTACCTGTTCCTCCAATGAACCACATTTACTGTCACAAGGAGATCTAAATGACCTAGTTCGTGATTTGAAATTATCTAAGAAGCAGGCGGAACTTTTAGGTTCAAGATTAAAGGGTTGGAATCTACTGCAACGTGACACTAAAGTTTGTTTTTTCCGCAGCCGCCATGATGAATTCAAAGAATGGTTCTCCCATGAAGATGGACTTGTGTTTTGTAAAGATGTTAATTCAGTCATGGGGGCTCTTGGTCATTTGGTCATGAACATAACGTGGATGAGTGGCGATTGTTCATTGACTCCTCAAAAGTCAGCTTGAAAGCAGTCCTTCTTCACAACGGAAATAAATTTCCTTCTGTACCTATTGCACATGCTGCAAACATGAAAGAGTCATACGACAACATGAAGTTGCTTTTAGAAAAGTTTCAGTATCAGAAATATAAGTGGAATATCTGTGGAGATCTGAAGGTCATTGCACTTTTGCTAGGGTTGCAGCTAGGTTACACCAAGTACTGTTGTTTTTTATGTGAGTGGGACAGTAGGACAAGCAAAACCACTACGTTAAGAAGGATTGGCCAAAACGCACCTCACTTGTTCCAGGCAAGAAAAATGTTGTGAATAGTTCACTTGTTGACCCTGAGAAAGTGTACCTTCCTCCTTTGCATATCAAGCTTGGACTTATGAAAAACTTTGTTAAAGCGATGGATAAAGCGCAAACAGGATTCACATACTTGAGAAATAAGTTTCCCCGGATCAGTGATGCCAAGATTAAAGAAGGCATTTTTGTAGGCCCTCAGATCAGAGAATTGTTAAGAGATGAGAGATTTGAAGGAGAGTTGAATGAAGTTGAGAAAGCTGCGTGGCAGAGTTTCAAAAGTGTCTGCACAAATTTTTTGGGAAATCACAAGGCCGAAAACTATCCTGAAATAGTAGGAGATCTTCTTAAGTCTTACCAAGCAATGGGGTGCAATATGTCATTAAAGGTTCATTTCTTGGACTCTCACTTGGACTTTTTTCCGGAAAACCTGGGTGCGGTAAGCGACGAACATGGTGAGCGTTTTCATCAGGATATTTCTGCCATGGAAAACCGTTACCAAGGCAAATGGAGCCCCAGTATGCTGGCTGACTATTGCTGGACTCTTAAGAGAGACATGCCTGAGGCAAAGCACAGCAGAAAATCAAAACAAGCTACTTTTTAAACTACAGGTATGTCTTTTCGATCATATTTTAATAAGTATGTAACTATATGGGTTTTTAAAAATTAAATTGCATGTCACACAAAAACCAGACCTGATAGAGAAATTTTACAAACTTATTTGGATTCAGCACAGAAAATACTATAAGAATAAGGTATTTTCATTCTTGGGACACGAAAAAAATTTTTTTTTGTTGCCCAGTGATATAATTATTAATTGTATTTTTAAAGGTAATTTATGAACACCCTGTATACTGAAATTTAAATTGAAAAGTTTATTGGCAAAAAGATACGAAACAATTTCCATAACGCGGATATTAATAACAAAAACTAAAAAACAACTAAAAGTAACCAATATTACACGCACTGAAACACATAAATAATAAAACCAATCCTAAAACCTAAAAACAACACTACAACTAAAAATAAAAATACAAGTAATGAAAATACCAATATCTCAGTCAGATATTTAAAAAACAAAAAAACTGAAAAAGAAAAAAAACAAGATTTAGTAAACATTGCATTCCCCTTATTCTTTATTGAGACAATCATGAAAGATTTTCTTATCAAATTATTTGAACCATTTTGATCAAAGATAATATTAACAAACAAACAAACCCCCCAAAAAATCTGTATTCAGAAAATGAATACAACTTACTTACTTACTTACAACTTACAACTTACTTACTCATATATTTTTACAATATTGTTCATAATTTTTCTGTACAATTTAGCAGAGCTGGGCACTTGCGGCATATTGCGGTACTGCGGTACTGCTGCACTACCAAACCGGTACCAAACCGGTACGCGGAAATTTGAATGCGGTAGCGGTACTGCGGTACTTTCAGCGATCCTTTGCGGTACTGCGTTATGGGGGCCCGGGGTGGTAGTGCGGTGGTACCGCAAGTACCGCAGTACCGCAAAATATGCCGCAAATGCCCAGCTCTGCAATTTAGATATCTGATATGACAACAGGATATTCCCAGCATTCTAATCTGAATATGTAGTTGGAAGCATGGAAGCTTTTTAGGCAAAATTAATGGGATTCAATTTATTTATTACATGAATGAAGTGAAAATGGCAGGTAATAATAATAATAATAATAATAATAATAATAATGTAAACATTTACAAAATTTTATACAATTTTAAATAAAAAGATCAAGTGTATATTTAGTAGGACATAAACGGTAGTGGTGCACGGATTAATCGGTATCGGCACCTTGCATGCCGATTAATCGGCCTTTTACCGATTAATCGGCAATGCAAGGTATTTTCCTCCTAATATCGGCATGCCAGGCTGCCGATACCGATTAATCGGTGCACCACTAATAAACGGTGCTTAATAAAAGAAAAAAAAAAACAGGATAAATTATGAAATTATAAGCACTTACTGAAATTATCATATTTTAGATAGTTAATTATAAAATGGGAACTTAATTACTGTGGTAATAATGACAGCAGTTAACTTATACATCAATAGGAGCTATTGAAGTATTTTTTTAATGATTGGCGAAATACATTTAGTGATGAAAACCTGCCTGATATTTATGGGAATTGCATTCCATACATTTGCTCCTTTGAAAGAAAGTGCGTTGCCTGCAGTTCCCACTGTATAGTTTGGTTTGTGTATAATGTGTTATAATGATGTGTTATAATGATGATGTATTTGATGCAGGGTGATTGATCTTTGAATGGGTGATGTATGTTAATTTTATTGATAACTTTGAACGTATTAACAACAACATTGAATTTAGAAGTTACTACTACTAGTAAAATCTACTACAAACTTAAACGTATATCGACATATTTTTCAACGAGTGGTGTACCAATTTAGATGTTTCGCAGAAGAGTGTAACTCCTTTTACACTGGTTACACCACAAACACACTCCACTTACTTCAGAGCGCTTCAATACAAGTATAAACCAAGCAAAATTCATAACTATTTAAAAAAAAGACTATAAAAAACCCAGATAACACCATCTTAAAGAATTGTTCAATATTATATAAAACAAATGGTTTTAACAGTTTGTGACAAGCAAAATCACTTCTGAGTAAAGAAAATAAGCCACAAATAAGTATCAAATACAACGAAATGGAATATTTCTTCAATATCTTTAAATAATAAAATCCAAATAAACGTGGTTTCACATAATAAGAAAAGAACACTGAACTTTTTCGAGATAAAGCTCGTTATTCTAAAATTTATAATATTAAATTTTACATACGTAATAGTTTTATTATTTTGTTTTTAAAAAAAAATTATAATCAGTGTTCTGAAGATGTCCGAAGTACATGGACGAAACGTTAAAATGTATGTATCCGAAGCGATAGTGTTTTGTTTGCGGGGGTTTTTTTAGAATTGTTTCTGAACAAAATTTTTCACTGTGCGAAAAATTCTTATAAGAATTCGGAGACAATTTCTCAGAAATACATTAAATAATAATAATAATAATAATAATAATAATAATAATAATATTTGAGGGATTTCTCCAAAATTCTAAAGATTTTTCTTGATATTTGAGAAGTTTCATTCAAAGCAAGTTTTGAGTAAAATCATACGATTGCTTTATTTACGATATCTTTCACTACTGAACGTTCGTCCAGTTTAGACATTTCTAACGAACTAAAATATAAATCGTTGAATTAATAATATTTACAAATGAACCTTTAAACTAACGTAATTTTTAAAATTAATATAATAAATATATTTAAAAAATATTATTAGATAAAAATCTAACTTTATTTTTAGTAACGCCTCCTTCAAAAAATTTCTTTTGTCCAATTTTAATTAAAAATATTTAAAAAATTATGCCATTTTATTGAATTTTATATTAATATCTGGTTTATGCTTTTTTTTTAGCATTAAGACTGCGTTCATCACAGATTGAACAAATGTTCACGTTTAGATATTACGCGAATGTTTTGAACAATTTCGTTTGTAGGTTATCCTTTATGTATATTGTATATACAGGGTGATTCAAAAGTCAGGTTACATAGGGATATAGTGTATTATGTAATGATACAGGGGAATAGTCACATCACATGTTCGATATGGCCACTGTTAACGGCAATGCACTCGTGCAGCCAGCTAGGAATATCACATCAATGCGCTCCTCCTTCGATAACATCTCATAACTCATTTACTTGCAAAGAAACAGAAAAGCCCTATGTAACCTGACTTTTGAATCACCCTGTATTATATTTTATGTATATTGTCTTTTCATATATTGAAAATATGAAAGAAAAAGATACGAAGATTATAATGGAAATCCGATTAAATATGGTTGAGGTGAGCGAAAACTATAAAGGAAAATATAAGGACATGAAGTGTGAAGCATGCAGGAGAGGGAATGATACCACGGAACACTCGTTTCATTGTGAAAAACTAAGGAACATAGTTGGGGGAGATGATGGGAATAGAGAATATAAATAAACCAGAAAGTATCAAAAATTATATAGTAAAAGTAATGGGAATTAGAAGGAGAGACTCTGCTAGACAGTTAAGGTATAAGTACGTAATAGGAGATACAGTATAGAGGCTCTGCACCGGAAACGTGCGCTGATCCGCAGAATTAAACGAGCAAATTCTGGAACCTGGAACCTTTTAGGTTAAATTTTGAAGTGTTTATCAATTTTACTTGGCTTATATTTATGATGTAATGTTTTGAGGTGAAGGTATTTTAGTTGTAGAACTTATATAAGAGGAGCTACATCCATCTTCCTTACATTTGAATGGGTATACAAAATTATTCATATTATTTTCAGAAACATATTTCCGAGTTAAAAAACATGATGACAATTTTTTTGGTTTATACGAAATTTTAAATTTAAATTTCTTCATTTTAGTATTTTTATTAAATTTAAGATGTCGATTCAGAATAAGATTTAATTTTAATGTCGTCAGATCACTCCATTTTGGCCGCGTCTCTTCCAACCAATTAAGCCACCTTGCTGAATGACGTCACATATCACTCCGCGATGAAATTGATCGAAATTACTCGCAAAAATGCTTTGTATCGAATTCAATGATTTTGTTATTAGTGTTACTGAATTATTAACTTGAGATGTTATTCTTAATGATAAACTCAAAGAGTGTTCTTGAACTTAGCCGAAATCGTCCTTGGAATTGGAGCAACATCGACGAAGACACGGTTGGTTTAACTTGGCTCAATCAACCATTTGACAGAAAATCCCAGTCGCAACAGTTGTCAGTCAGAAATATAATTTATTAGCATTTATCATTCATAACAAAATTCTACGATATAAAAATGAAGCCAACCAGTGTTCGGAATACGGTGGGGGGGAGGGGGGGGGTCATATAAATTGTTTTATATCGATTAAAACTTGCAAGCTTTAAGTTACAGGGGTTTTTTACAAGACCCATCCTGGATCCCCTGGATAGCACATTTCCATGGGTCCCGTGTAGATTTGGGGAGGGGGGGGGGGGGGGGGGTCAAGCTTTTTTGTTGAAGCCAAAAATGCATATGGTAGCGGCAAGTAAAGCAATTATATTTCAACCATACCTTTCTTTGATTTACGCAAAAAATGGGGTAAAGATTTATATCAGTGGACAGTATTTTTTGTTTTATTTTAAAAAATAAAATGATCAATAAATTCCAAATCGCCTTTTATGCCATGAATAAGTGGGTTTGGTAAATAGAAATTGTAAGTAAATCTATAAATAATAATTAAACATCGTACTAGTTTGTGTAGCGTATAGTCATTAGATATTTGGATATTTGGGCGATTAGTTATAGTAGCCGAAATTCATACTGTGCTCAAAATAAATCTAACCCAACCTAACTTACGAAAAACAACACTTACGCGTGATTGTATGCTCTGTTGGACGATTTATTTGGAGCCCAACATGAATTTTGGCTACTATAATTAATCGCCTAACTATCTAAATATCTAATGACTATACGCTACACAAACTAGTACCATGTCTAACTATTGTTTATAGATTTATATGCAATGTCCTTTTACCAAAACCAATTCAAAACCACTTATTCATGGCATAAAAGGCTATTTGAAATTTACTGTTAGTTAATTTTATTTTTTTTTAAACAAAAACTTTGTCCACTGATGTAAACATTAACCAAAAACGGTTAAATAAACGCGTTTTGTTGTTTTACAGAAATGAGTTTTGTCTGTGCACTTTTATATGAAAACCATTTGTTCGTTCATTTTTATGACTCATAAATCATAAAATACATCAAATCAAAACATCTGCCGTGCATTTCAGGAAAATAAAATACTTGCCATAGAAGCCAAATTGCGACTTTTGAATATCCGAGATTTTATTTCCTCCCTTTGCAAATCTTATACCTTAATTTCCCAAAGGAAAGTTATTAATTTTTGTGGTTCCTAATGCTCTGAGAGTTTTCTAGAAAGAATGTTCATATGAAGGAATTGTACTTGTTTATTTTTACTTATTATATATATATATATATATATATATATATATATATATATGATGAATAAAACCACGAAGGAAAGGAAACACAAAATGGTGCTCAAGCGCTTTCGTCTAATGACATCCTCAGGAACACTGAAGTACATAAAAGGGTTACAGCCTATATATAGGTTACAGAAAAAATAAATAAATAAATAACATATATATATATATATATATATATATATATATATATATATATATATATACATACATACGGTATCTATATATATACAATAAACGGAGAAGTAAAATTAAAAATTAAAAATTAAAGGATTATCAGAGAGGCATACATTTTTACTTCTCCGTTTATTGCATATATATATATATATATATAATATATATATATATATATGTATGTTATTTATTTTTTTTTTTTTTCTGTAACCTATATATAGGCTGTAACCCTTTTATGTACTTCAGTGTTCCTGAGGATGTCATTAGACGAAAGCGCTTGAGCACCATTTTGTTTCCTTTCCTTCGTGGTTTTATTCATCATAAATATTTTTCACGTGTTACTTTCATGAAATAATTTTCATATAAGTTATATATATATATATATATATACACTTATACAATAATTGTTACATATATATGAAATACATTTGTACAATTATGCATTAATGAATCAAAGAAAAGTTAATACACAACGAAATAGGAATTACTGAGAAATAAGGCGTTTCTGTCCTCAACGTCGGCCCGCTTCTTAACTGATTACAGATAAAAAGATAAAAAGTGGTAGTAATAGAAATTAAAAGTACACTTTAATTACTGTTACGTGTAACTCCCACATAACATATCCATAATTTTTTTTGGATCACCTGAAGATCAGGGCCCCCAGCCTTCTTTAGTTAGCCTTATAAGACTAACTAAAGAAAATATTACGACCTAACCTAGCCAATCGTTAGGTCAACTGCACGCCCTTGACGACTGGTTAGGTTAGATCGTGATATTTTCGTTAGTTAGCCTTATAAAGCTAACTAAAGAAGGCTGGGGGCCCTGATCTTCAGATGATCCATTTTTTTTTTGTCAGTAATCCCGGTGTAACCTACGTGCAACTTCACTTAACGTAACTTTCTCCCATAACGTCGCTGTAACTTTTTTTTTTTGTTAGTAACTCTTATGTAACTTTTGCATGTGTAACTTTCTCGTAACAAACTTACTCAAACAATAGTTTCAAAGGAAAACGAACACACAAAACGGTAAAAACAAATTTACCTATCATACCTGGCATAAACAATACATGTTAAATGTAAATAAAAACTTACAATTCGGAACTTTACTCATTAAAACAGGAAATATATATATGATGACAAAAACCTTTAAAAATATCATAGAAAAACACGTTACTAAATTTAGCAATAGCATATCACGCATTACCAAATTTAAGTTAAAGAAACTCCGAATATGCTTCGGTATATACTAGCAAAAGTGGGCCCTACGGGCCCAATTAGCCAGACCTGCGGTGCTGGGGCCTTCGGCCTCAGTAATTGGGGGGGCCGCAGAACCCCACAATTACTAGGGAGTCAATAGTTTTCGGGCAATAAAACTATAGAAAAGAACGTAGCCATGAAAATCTTAAGTTTCACAAATCTTGATACAATGGGTTCGGATGTGAAGCTTAAGATTTTCATTACTGCGTTCTTTTCCATAATTTTATTGACCGAATAATTGAAAAGAATAGCAGCAATGAAAATCTTAACGTGCTAGGCAGCTAGAGTAAAAAGTTGGGATCCCCTGAAAATCAGGGGCCCCCAGCCTTCTTTAGTTAGCCATAAGACTAACTAAAGAAGGCTGGGGGCCCTGATCTTCAGGTGATCCATACATTTCATACACTCCTTTTAGCGCCTCTTCATTACTTTTGTCTTACGTCTGGCATCTAAACAGTAACACTGGTTACATTTCATTGCAAAACACAAGCATGAAAACGTGTTTCAATACTTTATTTTAATTAGAATCTAATGTTATAATATATTATATACTATGCGTATTATGCAAGATAATTAAGTGAGAATTTATAGGTTATATTTATATGATAAATTCCATACAATTTTCATTGTTTAAAACGTTCTGATAAAGTTACGTAATAAGAGGAAAACGTAACAACAAAAGTTACGGAACCGTTACGGAACGAAGTATTGGACAAGGGTCTTACTTCATTAACTACAAAAAGTTACGGAACGAAATAGAGGGAAAAAAAGTCTTACTTTTGTTGAAGCTTGAAAAGTTACGTTTATTTTGCAAGTTGACTTCAATGTTACAAAAATATTACGTTAAAATGTGTAACTGACGTGTAAATTATACATAAAAAAATTTTTTAAGAGTATACTCAGGAGATTTCTGTATACCGTACAGATCCACTGATGCTTTTTGTGACGAGATCTACTTTTGACTCAGAAGATGTTCCAATTTTTTTGATTTGTCAATGGAAGAATTTTCCTTTTATGGGATAAAATTGAAATTAACTATCGCATTTACTTCTTTTCAGTTAATATTGATATACAGGTCTGATACAGGGAGGGGGGGGCGGGGACTTGACTCCTCCAGCTTTAACCTGAATGACATGTCGTATTCTAATAATTAACAATTTTTAATATTATTGTATACTGTAATATTATATAATATTGGGTTGGCAATATTTACATGACACCAACATGACAAATCCTAAATCCCCGCTCCCCCTACCTGTATCCGCTCCTGATATGAGTGATTCTCCACAAACAATTGAAAATTTTTGTAAAGAAATATTAACTTATGACTCAAAATATCTAATTTCTGATATCTGATTTCCTTTTCCGTCTGTTAGTTTTGACGACATTTTTGATAACTAAAAGAAAAGTTTTGAAATTATGAAGGAAAAATGAAACCAAGATAATTTTATTTCATTTCATTTAATCGATGCAAAAACTACTTCATACAAAAATTATTTTCAAAGTCTTTGCTTTTATGCAAAATTATTCGTGTTAGTCCGAGAACAGACTACCATGTTCCTTTTCCGTATCCATAACCTCCTCCATGTTTACCATGGTGGACAACGTGCTTGAGGACAACAACAGGTTTTGGTACATAAACTGGCTCGTGAACAACGACTGGTTTAGGTATATAAACGGGTTTGGGAATATACACAGGCTTATGGACAACAACTGGTTTGTGTACAACAACGGGCTTGTGGACAATAACTGGCCTCGGTCTGTAGTAAGCGGGGCGATGGTACCCTTTGTACCCTCCTACACTTTTCTTGAAGAAATGGGGGTCGGGGTCGGCGAAAACGGCAACGATGAGAGCGATCACGAAAATCAGTGACAACTGAAAGAGAAATATTGATAAGAAAGGAATGAGGTTGAGTGTACGTACAGTCAGATTTACTTGACTTCGCTAACATCGATAGGCCACAGTGGCTCTAGTGTTATTCATCTGTAATTGCATGGAATTTAGAAACGTCGCAACAATGAAAACAAACCTACTAAAACAGTAATTATTTTAACAGTAATTTTAATGACGTAACAATACACTTTAAATGCTTTACACAACTAAAATACTGTAATTTAAACATTGTGATCAATTAAGGTATAATTATTCAACTATGGACAAATATTATATTAACTTCTTGTATTTATATTACGGTACAATAAGCATTGTCTTTCTGTAAAACACACACACACACACACACACACGCACACACGCACCTATATATATATAAGTAGAGAGAGAGAGAGAGAGAGCGTATATGTAAACAAAGGAACTTGCATATTTTAAATACTTAATAATTAAACCATTAAAACCTATGATTTTTCTTCAAATGAGATTACAATGGGAATGATAACACATTATTTTACATTATAAAAACTTTTTTAAGTTAATGTCCCAACTAGTAATCGCTTATTCTTAATAATTTATCTATTTTCAGTTGCTACAAAACTATAAGAACACAAAAACTAAAATAACTCCCAATTTAGCAACTCAAAAAAAACAAAAAACACACTACTGTAGATTATGTTAGTATGACATATACTGTATATTATAAGCTTGCAACAAGAAATTGCGCAAGTGCTCAAATGCTAACTTCCTTATACTGTAATTATTCGTATTATAGCTTTGTACGAACACATCTTTAATTACGTTGATTTATTGGGTCTGTTGCGTGCAATAAAAGCCTTAAAATCAAAAGTTATCGTACTGATTACTGCTTATTTTGTAATTGTTTTGGTTTGACGTCTTATTTGTAGAGATAGTGATTTTATGAAGGCATAAAGGTTTTGATATAATTTTTTTTTCTCTCTCTCTCTCTCTCTCTCTCTCTCTCTCTCTCTCTCTCTCTCTCTCTCTCTCTCTCTCTTTATCTGACTAATACATCGATCATTTTTTATGTACTACAATCTAATGTTTATGCAAAATCGCATTTTGGACTTAATAACCCATCGAGAAATACACGGAAGTCAATCCGAATTCAATTAATTTGATTCGTTTGCGTCGTCCGCATATATGAAACGACTTCATTAAGAACATTTCTAAAGAATGATCCACTTCTTCAAGCTAATTGAAACTGCATCAGTGTCAAAAGGCTGTAAAGCATTTAATTAAGTCTCTCAACTTAATTTAATATTCGATTAATACTATTTAGTAAACAAAACTTTAACTTAGAAAAGTAATTAAAATGAACACTTGATTTCAGCATAAATATTTTGGTAAAAAACACGCAAATCTAATTCGCGTCTAAAACCGCACAAACGACGTCTTTGTAAATGGCGAAAGAAATGAATACAGTAAAATCATATCATTTGATTGACTCCCGAAATTTGACTGAATAAGGAAATGACTTACGAATTTCATCTTCACTTCTTTGAATCGACGAGACTTCTCAATCACTGCTGACGGAGACAGAAGGATCTGAACTATCTGGGGATACTTGAGTGCCGTCTTTTTATAGTCAATGAAGAACCTTCCAGAGCCTCGAAGGAAGGAATGTCATGGGTGGTTTTTCTTAAGCTTTATTTGGAGTTGAGCGGGGATGGGTGAGCGGTTGGGAGGGGATTAGGTTTATATTATACGGATATGACTTCAATTGACCGAACGGGAAGTGATTTAAATGCGTACAAGTTAACGAAAGGTTATTGGAAGAGAGAAGAGACGAGAGATGGTTTAATTAAATAAATAAATATCTTTATGCGGTGATCTAAATATCGCAGAGAAATGAGAAACTAAACATTATCTCTCTCTATCTATCTATCTATCTAACTATATATATATATATATATATATATATATATATATATATATATATGTGTGGTGTGAGTGTGTGTGTGTGTGTGTATGGGCGCTCCTTCCGTTTCTATACTTCTATCTGTGCTTTCATCTCTGATTACCTTTCTGGACGATCTATTGTTGCAGTTGTAGAGGGCCACAGTTCTTCTCCTAAAGCTATTAATAGTGATGTTCCTCAGGGTTCTGTCCTGTCGTTTTTGCAGGCGTTCGTCCTTGGCCCCTCCTTCCTGCATAAAAAAGGCAGAATTTCCTTTCTGTGTTTATTTTAACAATTGTTCAAATTGCTGCACCCCATTAACACATATCAACTGTTGTACGTACGATTCTCTGACCGTTTCTTAGTGCTCTCACACTGATTTTGGCACACAAAATTAATAAATATCCATAATGGTCTATGAGTCCAGACTTCTGAGACACCCTGTACATATCAGAGATGCACCGATACCTACTTTTTGTCGATACCGATACCGTCCTTCCGATACCGATACATAATAAACTTATTTAATTCAAAATATTCTATATACGATTTTAAATTGCTTAAATATAAATGCAACATTATATATAGGGCATATATATTATATATATATACCACCTTTGATTAGCTTCCGCCCGAATTGTTCATTTTGACGAAGGTCAAGCTTTTCACTCCACCTTAGACCTACAGTTTAACGTGGAATCCGAACCATGCCCCACCAGCAGCCCAGCGTCTTAACCACTAGGCCACCCAGGGTACCCATTTATCTACCAACCACTTTTTTTTTTTTTTTATTGCGTGGAACGATGAACAGCTGGGATTTGCTGCGCGCCGGCTGCCGTCACCGGGTCTCGATCCCGGGGCTGATGGATTTGTAGTCAGCGACGCTAACCACTACACACCGAGGCGCATTTATATATATATATATATATATATATATATATATACGCTGTAATTCTTTTTTTTTAACGATTTCTGGTTTTTCTAGTTTTTCTTTTGTTTTTTTGTAACCTGATAATTAATTCAATTAACTCTTCTTTTTTTTAAACAGGTATTGCAAACCTCAATACGGTTGCAGTTAATCATGTTAAAAACGTTATTTACTTACTTTGCTAAAGTTAACCATTAAATTAAAATTTTCTATAAGCGTGTGTGATTGTGTGAGTCACGTGACAAGCGAACAAAGGTAGGATTTTTTTTAAACACAATTTTTACCTTCAAACCTCCCAAAAAATAATACTCTTCTCTCCGTGACATTGAGAAAATTACGTGGATGCCTGATTGACATTCTTACAACCCACCAACACAGAAAACAAAGCCTTCCCACATCCTTCTGTGCAGAGAAATATTATCTTCTACTGTCTCAAATCACCCAAAGAAGCAGTTTGGAGACCATTTTTTTCTATCTACAGAAGTTATGTATGATTAAAAGAACTTATATGATCCGATAAGAAGCTTTGATAGCCGAAAGAAGGAAAAAAAACTTCCCTTAGAATCCACTCTCAAAAAGAAGTTAAGCTTTAAATTTAGGGTTAAATTTAGGTTTTTTTTTTATTTTGAGTGAATTATTTTCCATACGTATATTATGGTGTACCTCTTCTTCTTCTTTCTAGCCAATATAAATTTAACGTATCGGGACGTCAAGACTAAGCAGTATTCAAGTTTTGGTATGATCATTGTTTTCATCAGGAAATAATTATTCTATCTTTCCTTCGTTTAAAGGTTCTCAGTATCTGGTCCGTAAATCTTTTTGCTTTGTTTATCGCTACCTTAATTTGTGTCTCAAATTTCGCATCATCGGTCATAATAATTTCTAAATCTTTTGTATTCGTGCTTCTCTGAATTTCATGCCTGGAGCATAATATTCTATCTGTTTTAGGTCCTCATTTCTATAATATCTCAAGAGCCGAAATTTTTTGGCGTTAAATTTCATGTTATTGTCTTTTGACCATCTGTATATTCTGTTTGCGTTCGTCTGTAGGGCTTCCACCTCTTCTGCGTTTCTAATTTTTCTGCTGATTTTTGTATCATCAGCAAAGTATGTTACTATACTGTTGTTGGTTACTTTATTGTCTTGTCTGTTAGCATGATAATGAACAGGAGTTAGGCTAATACTGTTCCTTGTGGTTCTGAGCCGCGTACTTCCGATTCTGATAACGATATATGTTGGACATTTACAACTTGCTGACGTTCTCTGCCAAAGTTATAGATCCATTCTCCCACTTTGACCGTTAATCCTATGTTTCATTTATGTGCTATTATACCATGATCACACTTGGTGTGAAAAACTTCGGTATTTGTCATCTACCATTACTTATTCGGACAAGAGTTAGTTTAATATCCCAGAAGAATCCCGTGTCCCATGTGCATTAGTTTGGTGTTTTCTATTAAAAATCATCTCAGGGACCATTCTGAGATGGATTATATACCTTATGAACCTTATGAACCTTATGTTGTTTCGTGCGTTTGGTCTCTCTTCACACTGAGGTCAAGCTGGTGGCTCCGCCTATATATATATATATATATTATATATATATATATATATATATATATATCAATGCCTTGACAATCCAAAATAAAGCTTAAGGAGAAGGAGAAAGACAGGTTTCATATCACACAGAACATCACTCTATATAATCTACACTCGTACGAGCAACTTAAACAAACCCGTTTAATTCAGATTCCATTTCGTTTAACGCCTTTTAATAAACAATAAAATATAAAGGTTTAATCTGTCGTAATTCATTTTTTCCATCATTGAAACCACATTATTATACTTCCAACCCAATCCACGCTTAATTATTTTCTCATATTCCTCCCCACAAGGTCTGATCCTTTAAAACGTCATTTTGCTGTCCCAAAATGAAGGAAATTGTCTTTTCAAAAAACAGCAAAGCCATAACCATTATAATGACAAGAAAAAAAGGTCTTTAAAAACTTCCCCAAAATTTCTTGCAAAATCATAATAAGCGCGTGCGATTTCATAATTATTAAATGCATATTTTCAAATACATGCGCAGATTTAATGAGATTTTTTAAGATGTGTCCTCAAACCAGACCTTGAGGAGAAGCATAAAAATTTGCGTAGATGGTAGTTGATGTGTTAAGCGTACGGAAACCCCTCAGCTCTTCATTTATTTGTTAATCATTTTTATTTTAAGGTTTAAATTATATATATATATATATATATATATTTAACTGCAATGACCACGCAGTATATAAGTATAGAAACGACGTAAGTATAGAGGAGTGTATGCACACGAGGAAGAGAAATAACGAACAAATGAAAAATGAGGTAACCGCCCTGGAATCGAACCCAGGATCTTCCGATTGCCGGTCAGATATGCTATCCACTACACCACGGGCCTCGATCAGTCAGAAGTCGTAATTCTCCTACATAGGGCAGAAACCAATGCTTTGAGAGGGTACCCTCGCAAATCGTGAATATGTACATTTAACTGCAATGACCACGCAGTATATTAATGTATAGAAACGACGACGTAAGTATAGAGGAGTGTTCTGCACACGAGGAAGAGAAATAACGAACAAATGAAAAATGAGGTAAATTATATATATATATATATATATATATATATATATATATATATATATTATATATATATATATATACGTGTACAGGGTGGGCGGAAAGTAGCTCCCTATTTTGGATTGGTAAAAAAATACGTATATTATCCATTTATTTCAGAAGAAATAATATGAAAAGGTAGGCATACAATTTAGGTTTTCTCTAAAATTCAATGTGGGCTCCAACTCTTTCCACCAGCTTCTGGAGCCGGCCAGGAATGGCGTCCACTGACTTTAGCAGGAACTCCGGCGGGATGGAGGACATGACTTCCCGAATTCGGTCCTCCAGTTCTTCCAATGTCCTCGGTTTGGTGCGGTAGACTTCTTCCTTTACCCACCCCCAAAGAAAGAAGTCGCACGGTGTCAAGTCGGGGCTCCTGGTTGGCCATTGATGTGGACCACGACGACCCATCCAACGCCCAGGGAAGTGGGCATCCAGCAACTCACGGACAACAAGAGCGAAGTGCGGAGGGGCGCCATCTTGCATAAATATCAGATCGTCGATGTTCTCCCATGTGCTGACAACCGGCCAGACCTCGTTTCGCAACATAGCAAGGTACCGCTCAGCATTCATGGTGTTGCGCAGAAGGAACGGGCCCACAACCTGATCTGAGGTCATACCACACCACACCGTTACACTGAACCGATTCTGCCGTTTTTCAGCGGTAACCATCGGATCCTCTCCTGCCCAGTAGTGGCAATTGTGGCGGTTGACAAAGCCTCCGACGTGGAACACCGCCTCGTCGCTCCAGAGGATGTTGCGGAAGAGATGGGGCCAGTCTTCATGCCAAGCCAGCATGATTTCCCCGAACTCCATGCGAATGTCGCAGTCCTCGTCCGAGAGAGATTGGCAGTAATGCGGCTTCCACGCACGCCAGTTCAGCTCCTTCTTCAGCACAGTTCGCACTGAGTAGCGGGAGAGTCCACTTTCCCGAGCTGCCTGGCGAGTTGACTTTCGTGGACTCCGTGCGAACATTTCCTGAACTGCCTGCACTGTCTCCTGGGCCCTGGATGTCGAAGGGCGACCACATCTTCGAACATCTGCCACAGACCCCGTGGTCATGAGCTTCGAGTGGCAGTTCTTGATTGTTTTCGGGTCCACTTGGGCACGTGGTCCGTGAATGTCCCACCACCATCTTTGAACTCGAACGACAGATTGCCAAACTTCGTACCGTGCCGCCAACTGGGCACGCTCCTGCAGTGTTAAACGCTCAGCCATGTTACCCTTCAATCTGAAATGAAAAAAAAAAAATGAACGTTACAATTGTACCACTTTAGAGAACACAAAGAGAACACTTTAGAGAGAAAAAGATTACCGTTACAATTGTACCACTTTAGCGAACACACCATAACAATATAACAATACAATCACAATTTATACATAATTTATATGTAATTTAAATTAGGGAGCTACTTTCCGCCCACCCTGTATATATATATAATTTAACCTTAAAATGACACCTGGAATCCCATGCCGGTCCCAAGCCCGGATAAAAGAGGAGGGTTGCCACGACAGGCCTAGCAGGCCGGTGGTGTAAAAACCTTATCGCTCGAGAAACTCAAGGACCAGCCTCGGAACCAAGATTGATAAACAGATCACGGACAAGGAAACGAAACTGGACACGAAAAATGGACACACTCAGGATTAGATGCGGAACGATTAACATAGCAACTTATAAGGGGAAAGAAGATGAAATTCTGGACATCATAAAAGGAAAATCGACATCTTAGGAATGGCAGGAACAAGGCATATGGGTGGAGAAATGGGAAGGGACTTGGGGGATGGATATGTGCTCATGTACAGAGGAGTGGAGGAGGATCGGAGGAGGATGCACGGAGTGGCAATGATTATTGGACCGAGACTGTCCCCAAACATACAGACTGTAGAATTAATAAGCGAAAGACTAACGAAATGTAAGTTGAGAATCAGGAATAAAACATATCCGCTACCAGGTTTATGCGCCACAACAAGGGCATAGTGAAGAGAAGGCCAATTCATGGAACTACTAGATGACAATTATGAAGTGGGAGGAGAGGAGGTGGGACTGCTTAGGGGAGATTTCAATGGCAGAGTGGGAATGGAGAGGGAGGCAGTGGAGCAAGTAATTGGACCTTTCGGAGAACAGAACCGAAATGCAGAGGGAGAGAAATAGATTTCTGCGTAAGGAACGAACTAAAGATCATGAACGGATTTTTTAAACACCAGGAAACCCATAAGTTTACGGGATACAGATGGAACCAAGTGACAGGAAACTTTGACCAAAAATCCATCATAGATTACTTTATATGTTCCGATAAGAGAATTATTGGAGATGTCAAAGTGATACCAGGGGTTACGTTAGACTCTGACCACAGGTTACTGATAGCAGATTTGAAAATGCAGAAAATAGTAGCAACAAAAGAGGAGAAGAGGAAGGTAATTAAGATAAAGAAACTGCAGGATGAGAACATTTGAGTCAGATTCAGAGAAAAACTTCAAAGAAACATAGCTGAGATGGAGGAAAACAATGAATGGGAAACCGTGAAAGGTTGTGCTAAGAGGGTTGCGGAGGAGATTTGGGGAACTGAGTGGGTTGAGGGAGGAAGAAAAAGACATACACCATGGTGGACAGACACAGTGAGAGGCGCAGTAAAACAGAAAACTATAAAACATAGGAAGTGGTTGAAGCAACGTACACAGGAATCAAGACGGGAATATGTACAAGCAAGAAATGAAGCTGAGAGGGAGAAGAAAAGGGCAAAACAAATGGCAATGAGGGAATTGGGAGTAAAGTTGAAGGGGAACAAAAAACTGATTTGCAGCCTTGCAAAATCTTATAGGAAGGAGAAGAAAAAAGTATACAGCATTAAAAATGAAGCGGAAAATGTGATAGTGGAACCTGGAGCAATTAATAGAAGATGGTCAGATTATTTTAAAGATCTATTGAATGGAGATCCAGAAGAAGAAATGGAGGAAGCAGATGGAATATACCAGGAATTAGCAGAAGAAATGGAAGAGGCTGTTAATAAAATGAAGAATGGAAAGTCAACGGGAGTGGACGAGTTTCCGATTGAACTTATAAAGGAGGGAGGCGAAGCCATGAAAGAAAGAATTCGAAACCTGTTGAATAAATATTGGAGAGAAGGTCAAGGCCCCTGTGATTGGGGAAAAGCAATCATCGTTCCAATATATAAATGAAAGGGTGACTCAGGTAGCTGTGAGAATTATAGGGGAATATCGCTTATTAATCATATAACAAAACTTTATGAAAGAATAATAGAAAAAAGAGCAAGGCAAATAATTGAAGCAAAGTTGGGAGGGGAACAGCATGGTTACCGGAAAGATAAAAGTATGGTAGATCTTATTTTTGGCCTCAGTTCTGTTATAGAAAAGGCATGGGAATTTAATACTAATATCTATGTAATATTCATAGATCTTAAAAAAGCATTCGATACAGTGCCCAGAGGAAGAATGTGGAAATGTTTGGAGGAGATTTATGGGGTAAAGGGGGCACTTCTTAGGGCTTTGAAAAGTTTGTATCAAGTTAGCGAATGCAAAGTAAGGACTGGACACAAAAATGATGAGTGGTTTGAAGTAAGAACAGGGGTGAAACAGGGCAGTGTTATATCACCACTCCTGTTTATGGCCTACATGGACACAGTAATTGCAAGTTTCAAGCGACGTCATGAAATGACTAATAATAATGGAATAATGGCATATGCAGATAACATAGCATTCTGGACGACAGAGAGAGAAGATATAGAACACGCTTTAATTGATTGGAATGAATGTTTGAAGGAGGGGGGAATGGAAATAAATGTAGCAAAGACAGAAATATTAAGTGTATGTCGGAGAGACGAAGGAGAATTCGGAGTTCAAATAGGAGATAAGGAAATAAGAAATGTTAAAAAATTTAAATATCTAGGGAGTATGTTTACTGAAGAAAGCGGTAATATACAAGAAATAACTGAAAGAATTGCAAAGTTTAGTAAAAATGTCAGACTGTTATACCCGCTACTGAGAGATGAACATATGCCCCTTGGGACTAAGAAAATAATCTTCGAAACAGTTTTAACACCAATACTGATTTATGGGTCGGAACACTGGAAAATGCGCATGGCAGATCGAAGCAGAATTCAGGCGGCAGAAATGAGACCGCTGAGGACTATTCTGAGAAAGACGCGAAGAAATAGGATAAGGAATGAAGAAATAAGAGTCAATGTGGGAGTAACGCCGATTTTGAGAAAAATCGACGTTGCCAAATTGAGACGGTTGGGCCACTTGGAGAGAATGGAGGAGGGGAGAACTGCGAGGAAGGGCTGGAAGTGAAGACCAGGGAATGGCAGAAGACCGCGAGGGAGACCGAGAAGGAGTTGGAGGGACGAAGTGGAGGAGAGCTTGCGAAGATACGACTTGCCCAGCATGCAAGAGCTCGAAGAAACGGTGCTGCTGGACATGGCGGAGTGGCGAAGGAGGCTGGCTCCACTGACAGGCTGACTGGCCTACCTGGGAGCTGAAGAATTGAATTGAATATATATATATATATATATATATATATGTGTGTGTGTGTGTGTGTGTGTGTGTGTGTGTGTGTGTGTATATATATATAAGTTTGAACATCTTCAGTAAGTTCTTGAGACTACTTTTGAACTGTGATGCATCCAAAGAATATCAAACTGTTCAAAATATGTATGAAGCTCTTGCCATATTTTTATATATATAAAAAAAGGTGTAAAAATAAATCAATTAAGATCACATAAAATTAGATATCAATTTTGCTTCGCCAGACTGCAACCAAAATTTGAATCACCTTTCAAGTCGGTAATGCTTAGAATTAACTTACAATATGTACGAGTACATGACAGGAGTACTCGGTAATCATCAGAATTTACTCTTGTACATATCCATACAAAGATTAGACCTATAGAGTATGTACTACATACAGGGTGAGTCAAAAATCCTGCCTTAAAAGTATTTATTATAAAGTTATTTTTGATGCAGGACTTCTGACTCACCTTGTATAATAATCCAATAGATACTATCAGTTCCAATAATCGGGATACACTGGATCGTAAGGTAGTTGTGGTTTAATGATGTATCCCGTCTAGTGTAACTGATGGTACCTACTGGATTATAAGTAGTATCTTCGCATTTCAGGCATGAAAACCTTAATTCTCAAATCGGTTGTCAAACTGACGATGGAATTTTCAAATGAACTTTAACCCTTTAGCGCGCAATGTTAACTTTACTGATTTTGTTTTAGCCTCTGTGCAGTAAAGGGTTAAGAAGAACTGAAAGAGAAGAATGTCGTCGTGTACAAGTCTTGAGAAGGCTACAAGAAGATATCCTGCTGTCATCATCTACTTGTTACTACGATCGGGAACATCACAAAGAAATGGAAACAGTTCTGGTAATGTTGCAGCTTTACCAAGATTCGGAACACCACCAAAACTCTCCTCCAGAGTTGCGAAGAAGATTGTCCAAGATGTCGCCGATAACTTCTAACTTACCACCAAGGTTTTCTCTTTGTCACTTCACTCCAAATCCTGTCCGCTCTATCTACACTCCAAATCCTGTCCGCTCTATCTACACTCCAAATCCTGTCCGCTCTATCTACTTTAAAAGTGAGATAATGTATGAGCTTAGTGTACTGCGTAGATAATGAAGTAGTTGAAAAGTAGACAGCCAGTAGAGCAAAAGTAAAACAAAACTACATCGAAAGTAGATGAAATGATTCGTTTCTTAACCCAAATAATGCTTGCGTATTTATACCTCTCTGGATCCATTACAATTAAAAAAAAAAATTTCAAGAATTTAGCAAGGGTGCCCAAATTATTGCATGCAACTATATATATATATATATATATATATGCTTGCACAATAGTATAAAAAAGAAAAAACATGAAAATTATGCTCATTTTGCGCCTCAGAATCAAAACGTGTTTGTTAAGCTTTATGCACAAATTCCGCCTTTTCAGCGACATTTTTTAAAATAAAGTTTTTCAGCCTGAATAATTTATCCAAATTTTCTCTCTCTCTCTCTCTCTCTCTCTCTCTCTTCTCTCTCTCTCTCTCTCTCTCTCTCTCTCTCGGCAGCAGCAGTAGCATTACCAAACAAATAGGGGGTCAAAGTACTGAAGAGGTTTTTGTACGTGGTTCATCGCCACTGAAGGCAACAATCCTTTGTATTAATTTCGTTCAAAGAACATCCATATCCGTATTCAATTTATTGCAATTTTCGTTACTTAGTATTGCAAACACCTCCAGTTATTATTAGGCCCGGTGCATGATTCTTCAGGAACAAGATGCCCTGCAAGTTTGCATTCCCCCTAAGGCAGCACAAATTTACCTGTATCAATCTCAGTTATACTCGTACTACCTCAGGTTTGCTCTACACAAACTGGACCAAAAACCACAAGTATCGCAATCGCAAACCGTCCGTATACAGGGCTGTATTTAGTTTAGATTTAAAAAAATATATATATATATATATATATATATATATATATATATATATATATAGGGTCTTTTCCGTTTCGGGGCTAGCAGCGAATTTTAATGAAAATCGGTATACAAATGTGGTTTTGGTCACTGATTTCAAAAATAATTTTCTTTTTTTGGAGAAATGAAAAACAAACATGTTAGAGCACTTTAAATAATTAATATGTGTTTTAACTAGTTTAAACTAGTTACAGAGGATTGTATTAAATTTAGTCAGAGTCACAAATTGCTACTGTTTATGTAAAAGTGCTCTAAGTGTGGGAAAGTGTGTTTCTTTGATAAAAATACCCAGTTCTTTCGTTGCCAAAAGCGTCGGTCAAACGCTAAACAGTGCAACTTTACGAAGAATACGTCTTTTGAAGGATCCCGGCATATCTGTAAAAGTAGCAGAAAAAAATCAAGAATTAATGCCCAGTTAGGTCAATTGAATGCCCGGTTAGGTCAATTGAATGCCAGGTTAGGTCAATTGAATGCCCGGTTAGGTCAACTGTACGCCCTTGACGATTGGTTAGGTTAAGTTATGATATTTTCGTTAAAAACACATTAATTATTTAAAGTGCTCTAACGTGTTTGTTTTTCATTTCTCCAAAAAAAGAAAGCTATTTTTTAAATCAGTGACCAAAACTACATTAGTCTACCGATTTTCATTAAAATTCGCTGCTAGCCCCCAAACGGAAAAGATCCTATATATATATATAGACCCAACATGAAAAAACACTGTATTTGTAAACTCAAACGGAATTGAATTTTGTTAAAAATACAATAGTTACCCCTTTTTCTTTGATGTATTCAATCTGACATGAATGCAACGAGTTTTTTGCTTATAATGAGGATCTAAATATAGTGGGGCTAGGCTGTTTTAAACCCTAGATCCTGTCCCAAAGCTGGATCATAACTGCTTTGCAGATAGCTGGTGAGGGAAGCTATATTTTGGGACTTCTTTGCGAGTGACCCGTTGCCGACGTCGGGCTAACATCATGGAAAAGGAAAAACTATAGTGTTTGTCATTTACCATTACTTATTCAGACTATAGTGGATTTAATTTTATCAGAAGAGGTCTTTGTTCCATGCACGGTCTGTGTGTGTATATATATATATATTATGACAAAAATGTAAACCATGAATATTCAAATGCTAAAATTTTTCACTTCATTTTTGTAAAGACGATAATTTTTTTCTTTTTCTTTTTTCTTTTTTCTAAAATTCAAAATCGTCATGACAATCGTCACTGAATAATTACGAGAATTTCGTGGCTTTTGGAATAGAAAATAATGAAAATCATAATGACGAAATTGACTTTAATTTTTTTATCATTTATTTACATTTTTTTAAATATAAATTTTATCTATTTTTTCTTAATTCCTCAATTTAGTTTCTATTTTAATTTATATGTTCTCTCTCTCTCTCTCTCTCTCTCTATTTACACCGTCTGCCAAAAAAAAAGGGTTCACTCTAAAACCAGCCATGAAATCAACATTTATTGATCAATCACATTGAAACTCATAAAGAGCAAAACTATGTAAACAGTGTATATGTACACCAATTTTCAGATTATTATATTAAAAATTAATGATTTAATGAGGATTGTTTATGTTCAACAAATTTTGTTGGTGAACATCGCTCCAATTTTGAATTCTGGGAGTCCACAAAGGCGGTAAAACTTTGGTAATAAAATTTTTATTCTCATTTTAGTTATAAAATACATCATAAGATTTATAAAATATAGGAAATGCTTCCATTAAAAAAACATGAAAATTAAAAAAGGATTTTGAATTTCGAAACAGAACTTAAATCCTAAGTTTACAAAAGAAATCAACTTAACATTTTACTCTTTTGGAATTCCTATTAAAAAAATTGTTCACTCTGTTTCCCTTCTGTTTCAACAATTTTCTTCAATCTTGGACGAAATTCATCAATGGTTCGATCGATCTGCTCCTGTGGTATCTCTTCCCATTTCTCCACAAGAAGCTGACGCGAGTGATCAACATTTCTCACCCTGCTCCTGTAAACTCTCTGTGCCAAATTTTTTCCAGATTTCATAGTCAACAGGGTTCAAGTCAGGACTGTTAGGTGGCCAATTTTGGGGTTCAAGTAATTCTGGGACATTATTTTTTAAGTATTCCACAGTTGTTATTGCTGTATGGGACGTTGCTCCGTCTTGCTGAAAAAGATAATAACCACCGTTGGCCAGATTTTGCATTTCGGGAAGCATGTTCGCAGCAGCGTATTTCGATAGAACTCGGCACTCACTTTTACACCAGGCTCAATAAAATGAATAGATGTTTTTCCTAACTTTGATATGCCAACTGATACCATGACACTAGCTGAGAAATGACCTCTGGGTTGCAAAAAGTCTGTTATCAGGTATTTCATTCTTACATTGGACGTACGAGTAAATTCTGTCATTTTGACTGTTCCGAGGTGGCTCCACAGTGAATCTCTTTTCATCAGTGAAAAAAGCCTTTGAAAGTTTATCACATGTTACTCGCCGTAAAATTTGTTTTGATCTTTGAACTCGTTTCTGCTCATCAATTTGAGTAATCTTTTGCCCGTGCACTTTTTTGAAAGGTTTTAGTTGAAGATCTTGTTTAATTATGCGTCTCACACTAGTTTCTGATAATTGTAACTCTTTTGATACGCGAGTTGATGTCATATGGGTTCCTGGCTGGTTTTCCTGACTTAATATACGTTCTTCGACGTCATCAATATTGTCTCGTATGCGAACAGTTTTTGGTCGCCCACTTCCCTCTCTTCTTTTGATATCCCCAGTCTCGTCAATTTTCTTTAGAAGCTTTCCCAAACCACCAAGAGTCCATCCTTTGTCGGGGAATTCGGAGAGTAGTTTCGTTCGTCCATATCCCTTTTCTAGTCTATAATACTTAATTATAATCTTATCTTCCTCTGAAAATGGCATATTCACTATATTTTATAACCCTGCAAAAAAAAAAAATCGTATATTAGAATTTACAAAAGTGAAAATGGAAATAAAGGATTCTCCATTAGTTTGTCGAGCATCAGTTGTAGTATTATTAGAGAAATATTTAATAAATCGTTATTTTTGATAGCTTCGGACTGAAATTTGGTTTACAGGTAGATGTTTTATGTATCTTTTACGTGTATAAGTTTCATACTGATTGTTTGAAAAATGTTGATTCCATCGATCTTTTTAGAGTGAACCTTTTTTCTTGGCAGACGGTGTATATACATATACACTTATACAGTATATATATCGCACACAGATGTGTTTTACGTGCTAGACCCGCTGTGTAAGTGTTATATGCTTTATTGGGTGGTGAAATATGCGTCAGTTCTGTTAGCTTTTATATTTTCGTAGGATAATGGTTCGTGCCCCTTTCAGGGTACGAGCAGTTCGCAGCAGCATTGCTAAACAAATAGAAGGTCAAAGAACTGACGAAAGTTTTTGTACGTGGTTCATCACCACTGAAAGCAACAATACTCTGTGGTTAGTCTAGTGACTCTAGTCCAAAGAACATCCATATCTACAGTCAATTTATTGCAATTTTCGTTAGTTTGTATTGCAGACACCTCCAGTTATTATCAGCCTTGGTGCATGATTCTTCTGGAGTAAAATGCACCTCAAGTTTGTGTTTCCTCCTTAAGACAGCACAAATTTACCTGTATCAATCACAGTCATACTCGTACTACTTCAGGCTTGCTCTACACAAACTGGACCAAAAGCCGTAAGTACCGTATCCGCAATTAAAAATTTGTGCATGAAAACTGTAATTGAATTTTCAATATTTAAAAACGAATGTTCCTCTTCTCGTCATGAGATGAACGCCATTTTAAAATGGAACAATTCTTCCTTTAAAATAACATATCTTTGTTACTATTTCCGATTTGGCGCATTTTTCGTATGCCCACAAAATGTTAAATATATATATATATATATATATATATATATATATATATATATATAGAGAGAGAGAGAGAGAGAGAGAGAGAGAGAGAGAGAGAGAGAGAGAATTATCATGCATCACCTTGAGTCAATCTTTATGTTGCCTTTTCAAGAGTTTCGGCTAAATGAAGGACAGTTTGGAAAAATTTTCCTACTTTGGATTTTGACATACAAAATATAACCATTAGAAACCAAAGAAACGTCCCCAGAATAATAATAATAATAATGTTTAGGAGTTCTTTAATTCTTTTCATGGCACCTAATAAAATTATGGCATTTGACGAAAGCTCTAGAGGAAGTTTCGGTCTCAAATCCGATGAATGCAGGAATTTTACTTTTTTTGTATCGAACCCTAATACTAAGTGCGATAGTTTTAGAAATTTATATATATATATATTATATATATATATATATGCGCCTCGGTGGTGTGGTGCTTAGCGTCACTGACTACGAATCCATCGGCCCTGAGATCGAGACTCGGTGACGGCAGCCGGCGCGCAGCAAACCCCAGCTGTTCATCCTTCCACACAATAAAGAAATTGGTTGATAGATAAATGGGTACCCTGGGTAGCCTAGTGGTTAAGACGCTGGGCTACTGGTGGGGTGTGGTTCGGATTCCACGTTAAAAACTGTAGGTCTAAGGTGGAGTGACTTTCGCCAGAAATATATATATATATATATATATATATATATATATAATGACTTTCACAAATAAACACCTGAAAATAGTAAATGATACACACCCACAAGGAAACTAATAAAGCGATTCCAAGGCCTTTCGTGTTAATTAATAACACCTGACGAGATTTTGTTAATTACACGAAAGGCTTTACAACTGTTCCATATTTTTCGATGTAGATGTGTATCAATACTGTATCATATGTTACTTTCGTTACTTTTGTTTGATTCGAACGACGGTTCAGGATCATGAGGAATTCAACTGTAGATGTTCATAAAATCTGCGACAGTGCAGATTTGATACTCCTGCAGGAGCACTGGCTACCTAAGCAAGAGCTAAAATTCCTCTCTACCATCCATGATGACTTTATGTACTATGCGTCATCAGCAGTAGACTTGTCAGATGAATTAATGTACGGTAGGCCTTTTGGTGGTGTTGCTTTCTTAATAAGGAAAAATTTGTCAAACATATAAAATTTTTAACAAGCGATAATGTAAGGTTGTTAGGCATTGAATTACAAGTGAACAATGATTGCATATTAATTGTAAACTGCTGTTTACCATACAACAACGGCAGTAATCTAGATGAATACATTGATTTGCTGTAGAAAATTAAGTCATTATCAGATAACCCCAAATATTCTCACTGTATAATAATGGGAGACTTTAACGCGCATGTGAACTCGGAATTCTTTGTAGAATTGGGTAACATGTGCGAGTCGAGCAATTTAAGTATAAGTGATGCAGATGTATTAGGGGTAACCAGTGGTAATTTTACATACGTTAGTGATATGAGTGGTACCACCAGGTGGATTGATCATTGTCTCACTAGTAATAATCTAAAGGATCGAATTGTTAGAGTTCATATTCTGCATGATTTTCCTTCTTTCTGATCATAGACCATTAGAAATATTAATTAACGTTACCAATTTATGCGCAACACGACTTAACAAGAACTCAATAGGTAAGAATAATCGCGTCGATTGGTCCAGTGTTACGATGCAGCAGAGAATAGAATAGAATACAAAGACAGAACAAGTCACCTCTTTAATAATTTAGAAATTTTGCATCTTGCCTGTAATAATCCGTGCTCAAATGATTCTCACTGTAAACTCATAGATAGGTATTATAGTAAGATAATATCCCTGTTAAGAGAAGCAGGAAGCCCCCTGATTAAATCTTACAACTATCATACCAAGATTGTTCCTGGATGGAATGATTTTATTGCCCCCCCTGAAGAGGGAATCGAAAGACGCCTATGATTTGTGGTGCTTTCATGGTAGACCCAGATTAGGACCAGTATACATGAATATGTGTAGAAGTAGGGGTCAGTATAAGGCGGCCATAAGGCGATGTAAACAGGAAGAAGAGTCTATTCGAGCATAAAAAGCCTGTGAAGCTCTCATAAATAACGATAGTAACAAATTTTGGAAATTTGTTAAGAATCAAACGGGTGTCAAAAATGTCCTCCCTCCGACAATCGATGGGGTGTCGTGGGAAGAGGAAATTGCAAAGCTGTGGAAAAACCACTATTCTAACATTCTTAACAGTGTGAGTAGGGATAATCTTAAGATAGATTGCAGCGAAACGATTGTGGGAGGGACAAGGGAAAATACTTTGATATCATTTTCTGAAGTAAAGAGGGTAATTAAAGAGTTAAAGACTGGTTCTGCGTCAGGGGTAGATGACTTATCGAATGAGCACTTAAAATATGCAAATGACGTAGTATGTCTGCACATATCATTGCTCCTATCAGCCATGCTTGCTCATAGCTATATCCCTGCAGAGTTCATGAGGGTATATATCTTGCCCCTGGTCAAAAATAAGTACGGAGACATTCTGTCCAGCAATAATTACAGGCCTATTGCTGCCGCTTCCTGCTTCACGAAACTACTAGAAAAACTCTTGTTACTCCGATTAAATGATTTCCTATGGACATCTAATCAGTTTGGCTGTAAAAGGTCCCACTCAACTGACCTGTGTATCTATGTACTTAAAGAAACAATATCTAAATACATTGACAGTAATTCAACTATTTATAGCTGTGTCCTAGATATAAGTAAGGCATATGATAGGGTGAACCACAATATTTTATTTGTAAAACTAGAAGACAGGAAGGTTCCCATGTACATATTAAATTTATTGAAATTTTGGTATTCCCACCAATCTTTCACTGTTAGGTGGGGCAATGTACTATCCGAGTGTTTTAGCTCCTCTTGCGGGGTGAGACAAGGCTCCTTGCTCTCCCCTATGCTGTTTAATGTGTATATTGACGGATTAATTGCTTCATTTAATGAGGCAACAGTGGGATGTTGTATAGATAACACAAGGATAAATAATTTAGTTTATGCCGATGATATGGTGTTAATAAGTCCCTCTGCTAAAGGTCTGGATCGGCTACTAAAAGTCTGCGAAGTGTATTCGCAGAAACATGATATTGTTTTTAATGTTACAAAAACTAAGGTTATGCAATTTCATCCTAAAAGCTGTAATCAGCTAGCTGATATAAGGTTTAAAATGAATGGTGAAGTAATTGAGGAAGTACAAGAGTTTAAGTATTTGGGTCAAACTATTACCAGCTCCTTGAGTGATGACTCGGATATAAGAAAACAATCTCGAAGCCTGTGTGCTAAAGCGAATATGATCATAAGGAACTTTCGATTCTGTACAAGTGAAGCTAAAGACACTCTGTTTCGTACTTTCTGCAGTAATATATACGGACAGCAACTCTGGGTGAATTATAAAAAAGGTTCTGGCAGAACCCTAAATTTGCTGTACAACAGGTTTTTTAGACTCTTACATAAATTACTCCCGAGATGCTCAGCTTCCCAAATGTTTGCCACCCGCAATGTCCTGAGCTTCCCGGAGGTAACAAGACGTGCTCAACACAGTCTAATGCAAAGAATTAAAAAATCAACCAACCCGATCATCCAAGCTATCCATGAGTCCTGCCATTTATCCTCTAAGCTATGGACTTCTTGGTACGAAAACGTCTGTCTGTAGCTCCACTTAACTTCGACAGTACAGTATTATTTCTAATCAATTGTATATATTTCTATCCTTAGTATATGAACTGTCATTGTATTAATAATATTTGTCATATGGACTATAGTCTGCCAATAAACCTTTTCATTTTCATTTTCATATATATGGCCTCCTTAGATGATCTTTTACCGCGTCTTATCTATCCTGTGAGTAGTCCAGCATGCTCTAAAAAACACACTGCTCCCTCTATTTCTCATTACACATACATGCATTGTACACACTACACAATCTTTTAAGAATAATTTTAAAAATAAGAATAATATTTGTATTTTGGCTCTCGTTTTCACTTTCTATGGGGCGCGTTTTTGGGGTGTTCGCCCTTGTCCCCTCAGTCCCGCATATATATATATATATATATATATATATATATGTGTGTGTGTGTGTGTGTGTGTGTGTGTGTGTGTGTGTGTGTACACCGGGTGTCCCATTCGAAATGAAACAACTTTGAAACCTTATAATTTTTTATTGAATGATGCAAACAATGTAATATTCACACAGTAAATAGTCAATGTCATAACGTTTCATATGATATATGTGAATTATAACATTTAGATACATTAGATACATTAGATACATTGTGCATAGCATAATGTTTCCTTTTGTTAAGATCTTCACATGTTATATGCTGAACAATTTGAAGCTTATATGGATAGAGCTGCAGCCGCGTGCGCACGACTCTATGCACAGTTGAACGAGGAATCTGCAGTTCGACACTGGCACGACGGATGGACTTTCTCGGGCTACTACCAAAGGCGCTGCGTATTCGTTCAACATCTTCCGATCTTGTTCGCCCTCCAGAGTGTTCCTTTAGAACACTGCCAGTCTCCTCAAATTTCTTGGTCCATGCATATAGGTCCCTTCTGGTGGGTGGTTCCTTGTGAAAGGTTGTACGGAATCCCCGTTGCACCAGAGTAGGGAACTTCAACTCAGCCATCCATAACACACATTTCGCGTTTTCTTGTGGGGTAAATATAATTCAATCTGAAACAAACAAAAAACATTGTTACAAAAACTTATGCATATGATGTAGTAGTAACTGGCAAAGTTTCAACATTCTCACATTAATACTTTAAAAATTACAGAGTTTCAAAGTTGTTTCATTTCGAATGGGACACCCGGTATATATTCAGGATAAAAACGAAGACGTAGAGCAAAATAGTCATTATATTTGGCTGCAGACGACGTTTCGGGCAACTCTACCCATTTTCAAGGCCTAATTAATAAAAAGCTAAAATTAATAAATGACAAAACATATAAATGACGAGAGTTAAAACCTAAGCTAGTGTACAAAATTAAAATTGTTCAAAAATAAAAAATAAAAAATACAAAGTAGAAACAGGCTAGGCCAAAATCAAATCAAAAGTAAAATATATAAATGACAAAAGATATACGAATGCTAAATATAAAACCTAAAACTAAAGACATTCAAGAATAAAATTGTTAAAAAACTTTACAAATAAAAAGTTAAACGGAATAAAAAGTTAAACGAAAAACCACAAGAATAAACCGACATACCTGTATTCACTTGACAACCACAAGAAACTGAAGACAAAGGAGACAGGGTCGCAGGGAAAAATTTAGTAGGTAGTTGTTCTAATTAATGTAAAGGGGGATAACAGCCAGAATCAATGTTTAGACTAGGGTTCAAAAACTTAATACATAAAGATTGATAAATACGAAGGGAGGACGAGCATTTTAATGATTTAAAAAATTTGAAATTTTCAATAGAAACGTCAACCTTACAATTGATGGAATGACTTCTGATAGCAGACTGTTCTTTTCTTAACAAAACCTTCCCTGTCCTATGACTAATACCCATATGGGAGCAAAATCTCGCCCGCAAAGAACGAACTGTACTGCCAACGTAGTTCCCCTGGGAACACCCAGGGCAGGTAAACAAATAAACGACAGAACAGCTCATCGCAGGGGGAGATTTTGTCCTTACATCTAAAAAAACAATCAAGAGTATTACTATTTACAAAGGCAATCTTAAAATCAGTGTGAAAATAAATTTCCTCACAATACTCAACAATTGCTTCTTCACAAAAGAGTTAAAATGGTAGACTTTTTATTCCGTTTAACTTTTTATTTGTAAAGTTTTTAACAGTTTATTCTTGAATGTCTTTAGTTTTAGGTTTTACATTTAGCATTCGTATATCTTTTGTCATTGAGAGAGAGAGAGAGAGAGAAGAGAGAGAGAGAGAGAGAGAGAGAGAGAGAGAAGAGAGAGAGAGAGAGAGAGAATTTTCGGAAGTCTGAGGGGAAAAGCTCGACAAATATACATTATTTAATATACATTGACTAGCAACACTGATTACAAACTCATAGAAGTGTTTTTCCAATCTTCTAATATATGTTGCTGTCCTTTTTAATTTTAAAATTTTTGTGGCTTTTCTTTGATATTTTGCATAAGCATGAGTAACCTTCGTAAAAGTAAAAAAAAATTTATTATTTGAACAATGACTGGAAAGAACAATATTGTTTTGTGGATTTCAGTGGAAAATGTCGTATATTTTATGCACATCTAGTGTAGATATTGCCAAGAAGCATTATGATGAAAGACATTTCTATAGAAACCACAAAAATTTTTACGCTGGTTTCCCAATTAATTCTGCCATTAGGAAAAAGAGACTTACTTAAAATCAAAACTTGCTTCGCAACAATCTTTTCTCAACAAGGGCATTCTCGAGTTTAAAAACGCTAGGACCGCATCTTTCAAAGTTGCGCTTTTGCTTACAAAAAGAAAAACCTTTCGAAAATGGAGAGTTGGTGAAGAAGGCAATGTTCTCAAATGCAGACTCTCTTTTGGAAGGATTTAGCAATAAATCGGTAATCAAATCATGTCTTTACTCAAAGGTTTATAACTGTCTGGCAACACAGTTACAAGGAGGACTTAGTCCCTTTCCGAGAATCTCTATGTCAGCAGCTATTGAGTGACTTAGAAGAAAATTTGTCTGTTTTTTACTTCAACTTAAGTCTACAGACGCGTCCGACACCGCACAGCTGAGTATATTTTTTAGGATGGTGTTCAGTGATAATTCAACAAAAGGGGTGTTCAGTGATAATTCAACAAAAGGGGTATTCAGTGATAATTTAACAAAAGGGGTGTTCAGTGATAATTCAACAAAAGGGGTGTTCAGTGATAATTCAACAAAAGAAGAGCGATTGAAAATAATTTCTTTGAAAGATAAAACAACAGGTAAAAATGTCTACAAGGTAGTTTAATATTATGCTTCTGAAAATAACACTCAGCTTGAAAAACAGCAAATGGCGTACCTGCGACTGCTGGCTGTAATAAAGGTTTCATTGGTCTCTGCAAGAAAGAGCCTGGTTTTCCAGTATTCTTGACTTATTAATGTATCAATCTTCAGGAAACTCTGTGTTCAAAAGTTAGTGATTTTCGGCATGTGATGAATGGTGTCATCAAAATAGTAAATTCTACCCATGCTGATGCCCTGGAGCACCGACTTTTCAAAGCTATTTTAGATGCTAATGTTAAATGCAGAGACTTTGTACTGCATACCCAGGTTAGGTGGTAGGTAGTTAAGCAAAAAAATAGTTTTGGCAAGATTCCAAGAGCTTCTTCCAGAGATAAGTAATACATCAACTCAATGACCAGTTGATGGACTTAGTATTTCTTGCATACTTAAACTTCAAGCTAATTTAACCGAATCTACAAGGTGTCTCAGAAGTCGCGCACCAGATTTACAAGGTTTACAAGTTGAAATATGGTGCGTAACTTCTGAGACACCCTGTAGAACTTCAAAGTAAATGTAAACCTATTTCTTGAATGATAAGTTCAATTAATGCATTCAAAGGCAAATATGCTTATGGAAATCACGTGTGTCGAAAATATCTATCTACAGTATCTCTTTCTAAATTTAAAGAAAATTGTAGACACTGTCAGCACCAGTACGTTAGATCTCCAATCTTTTATGAACCTCCTCGAAAAGCTTCAACAAAACTTCAGTCATAAATCTAAAGATTTGTTTCAAACTCAAGCTGGTGAATTTTGACTCGAAATTATAAGAATGGAAAGTGATTTAGTTTTAAAATAATATTTTAAAATAGAATGGAATTTTGTTGACAAAAACGAATATCTACTTCGAAGTACAGCTTTGAAGATATAATTTCGTTTTGGATTAACCAATCTTCACGAGTCATTATTCTCCGATATGAAACACGCCAAATCGAAATGAGGATCCAAATTAACTGATTCACATCTTGGTGTTTGTCTGCGAGTTGCCGCTTCTTCATACAGCTCCGATTACAATATGTTAGCAGAGAAGATACAGTGTCAAGTATCTCATTAATGATAAGAGAAATTTGTATTCTATTTAAATTAAATTGAATTAATGTAAGTATTAAGTTTGCAGTAAACAATAAGTTTTTGTCTCTAGAGAATGCCTCTTTCTTTGTCAGGTTTACAAACACTCTTACAATCATGATGGCCGCTGAATGAACCATAATTCTCAAAGTAGCTCCCTACTCAAAAAATGGTTGGGAACGACCTATGTGATAGACCACAATATTCTATTTAACAAACTATATTTTTATGGTTTCAGAGGAGCTATAAGTGGTTGGTTTAAAAATTATTTGTCCAACAGGTATCAATTTTTAAAATCTGGGAAACTCTGCTACATGCCATGTCCCTGAAACGGCATATAGCAGACTTTTCTTTTTTGCCCTTCAATTTCATGTCACTTAATTTTCCTAGAAGGTTCGGATCATGTCAAGAATAGCGAACCCAACACCTGCAGGGTTCGCTATTCTTGACAAGGGAATTTTTGGGTTCGCTATTCTTGACATGGTAAAATTGGGTTCGCTATTCTTGACATGGGAAGTCCTCAAGGACGTTTTCATAACTTCAGACGGTAGTTTTATGTTTCTCAATTTTAAGTAATTAGTTAAGGACGTATTAAATGCTTTTATATTAGTCTTTTTTATTTAACCAAACTAGCACGACTTAACCTAACCAATCGTCAATGCCGTACAGTATAAAGAATCCTCTTCTCTTAATATATAAAAATAAATAAATAAATAAAAATTTATTGTTTTTATTTATTTTTTTAGGTTAATTGTACGCCCTTGACGATTGGTTAGGTTAAGTCGTGATAGTTTGGTTAATTTTTGCTACCGCGACCCGCACGAAGGGCGGGTCTTAGGCTAGTTGTAACATAAGAGAAATTGTAATATTTTAATATTTATTATATAAAAAATTTATAAATGCAAATAAATAAAATAAGTATTTTTACAATAATAGGACTACCAATCTCAATAGAGACTACGTTAGCTTATGTGGAAGAACCCAAACAATTCTTAAATCATTAATTCCTTACCCTTCAAAATGGATAGATCTACATTTACAGAAGTTCTGCAGCCATTACTTGGGGAAGAAACTTTACCAGTGATTAACTGGATGAAGCAAAATTCACCTATTCGACGCGAGTTAAAATGTGAATCGTGTTCTATATTGATGAATTGGACAAAGTGCAGTGCCTCTCTAGACGGTTATGTGTGGAAGTGTCACTCAATTTCCTCTTTAATAAATTAGTATACGGTTCATTTTCATTTCAGTAAATTGTTTTATTTATTCTTTCATCAATAAAGTGAAGATTACATATGTTTAACTTTTTCCTTTACATGATATTTATATTGGGTTTGCTATTCTTGACATGGGAACTTTTGGGTTCGCTATTCTTGACAAGGGAATTTTTGGGTTCGCTATTCTTGACATGGTAAAATTGGGTTCGCTATTCTTGACATGATCCGAAGGTTCATGTCTCAAGAGAAACTAAATACATTGGCGGTATTACTCATACACAAAGGCGTTGTAGAAAGTAGATAATACTTCACTAATAGGATACTTGATCATTATAACCTTCAAAAGAATAGAAGAGAAGAGTACAGTCTCTGTATAGATAGGCGCACAAGGAGAACCAGAATCCATTTTAGATAAAGCAGTTTGTTCACGGGAGGTGAATTTGAACAGAATTAACAAAATAAGAACCTTTAAGTCACTGGGCCCGCTTAGGTTTGGGACTCTAAAGTGTCTTAAGGATAATATAGGCGACTTTTCGGCTATATTTTTTAACAAATCGCAAGACGGGACAGTGGCTAACGCTACGCTTAATTTTAAAAATGGTGATAGGAAAACTACCGTCCTCTTAATCTAATATCTCTTGTGGACAAACTCCTTGAGTCAGTCATAACTATGATATTAGATCATTTTAAAACTCATAACCTTATTTTTAATTCGCAACATGGATTCCGTGAGCATAAGTCTGTCTCACCAACTTGTTAGAATCTGTCCATATGTTCACTACCTCTGCTAGAGACTTATGAAGAAGGTTAGGGACTTATGTATCATAGTCAGGGTAGCTGATTGAATAGAGAACTGGGTAAGTGAGAGAAAACAGAGAATAATTATAGGGAAAGGTCCATAGTGGGCTCCTGTTACAAGCGCGGTACCTCAGGGTTCAGTATGAGGCCCATTTTTCGTCTAATTTATAGATATTGCGGATATAGATATTCTAAACACAAGTGAAATTTGTGGATGACATTAATTTAGGTGCAGATGGCGGAAATCTTGAAGGTATTAAGAAGCTTCAAGGCGATCTCAATAGGGTAACTGAGTGGTTTACCACCTGGAAGATGTCCTTAGGGTGCTGCAATACACGAATGTGCATGTAGGGACTAGAGATCCCCGTGCAGTTTATTTTCCGTTAGATCTGGGTTTAACTTCTATAAGTTGAAACGGCTCAGCAATTTATCAGTAAAGATTCTAAGTTGTCAAGGCCATGAATAGGAGTGCAGAAGAAAGTTTTCCTTTCTTAGGAGACAAGATTTAAAAAGAATGAAATTATTCTGTCCCTCTACAACTCATTAGTTGGTCACCTTTGGTCTTCCTATCCTGAGAAAATCATAAAATTATTAAAAAATGTCATACACTAACGGAACTAAGCTTTTTTCCCTTGGAAAAATGAAGACTTCGAGGTCAAACTATTGAGGTTTAATAATAAATAGGATCGCTAACGTAGATTACACCAAACTTTTTACTCTGAACTCCAACCTTGCGTGAAACAACTGCTACACACTCCAACCAAATGACATAGAGAATAAATATTTCCAGTAATTTTTTCTCATACAAAATAGTTAACACATGGCGTCAATTGCGCCTGAAGTAGTAAATTCAGTAGATATGCTTAAAAATATACGATATAAGGCTTTAATTACATTGGTTTAATGTTAATTTAGGTTTGTTTTGGAAGTGAGGATGCTTCCTTTGTGTAAGTTTTATTTAATATTTTGCATTTTCCTATAAAATTTCCCTTCAGCATTTTCCTGTTCTTTCTTTCTTCATTAAATTCGAAACTGGACCTTATGACCGGAGTAAATTGGAAGAAGGAAAAGACCGTCTTGGTTTTCTATCTTGTCTTCTATTTGAAAGCGTGCGTGTGTATGATAAGGGAATCACCTCGATGTGAACATAAGGCCGGTGTGATTCTCTCTCTCACGCACACACGCGCGCGCGCGCGCATACACACACACACACACACACACACACACACACACACACACGTAAAGAAAAAATACATTTTATTTAATATTCTACATTTTATACTATTTTTCTTTCAACAAATAATTTCTTCGTCTTGATTTAAAATTTCCTTCAGTTCCTTTGTATTTTTAACTGAAATTTATTTACAAAAAAAAATAATAAACAGTCAGAGGATCAGAAACAGGCAAGGCGATCAGGCCAATTCATAGACATTATTATATAGAGCTCATCGAACAGCCGTTAGATGGGCGATTTTGCAGACACCTTATGAAAGTCGACAGAGCTCAGAAAATTAATTGGTTTTAAGGAAAAATTCAATTCATTTTTTTAGATATTTTCTTACAAAATGAAATTGTAATTGTTTTTAGTGTAAATATGAGCATTTTGAATGTACTGTCCGTATATTAATACATTAACTCGGGGAAAGACTTCAACTAAATTTCTCTAAATACGTAAAAACGACTGAAAATATATTTAGCTTAATGCCTAAAGTTGCCAAACACTGCGAATTAGAGTTTCCACAGCAATGAACTGCCACACACCTCAATTTAGTACAGTAACTAAAAATATCGTTTACCTACTTTTTATCGTAAACATTAATTAAACTAGAATTGGACCTAGTATGTTTCATGGACTGCTCTCGATTTTCCTACGAAATTGCAAACAAGGGCAGTCGATGACCCTAATTTTGTTTCTGCAATCGGTTTTCTTGAGAAACCTAACCTAACCTAACCTAACCTGACCTGATCCCAAGCGCGATCGGACAACGTTAGTTGACTGTATAAAGGCATCCATTCTTTCAGGGTCCACGATCATGAACGACATGTGGAAGGCGTACGAGGGCATTGATCAACTCGCTGGGTACCACTATTCGCATTACACTGTTAACCACAGCATGAACTTTATCGACCCATCTACCGGAGCTCACACTCAGCAGGTGGAAAGCTTGTGGAATTCATTGAAACAATCGAACAAACTGCGATGCGGAACAGATCGCGACCAACTTGACTCGTACCTTTGTGAATTTGTATGGCGCAAGCGCCACACCAGCTCGGACTTATTCAAAAAGATGTTGGAGTGTATTGCGTCGTTTCAGTAAATAAATTTATTCAATATCCAATAACATTTTTCTTTATCATTTCTCAAGAAAACCGATTGCAGAAACAAAATCAGGGTCATCGACTGCCCTTGTTTGCAATTTCGTAGGAAAATCGAGAGCAGTCCATGAAACATACCAGTCCCCTAGAATTTAACAGTGAAATGATAATAATAATAATAATAATAATAATAATAATACAGTGTGTCCCAAAATGAATATACGAAAAACAAAAATTGTTTGCAGTTTTATTTTCACAGGTATCGAAAAAAATTAAAAAACCACGTAATTAAGAAAGTTTTGAATTTTCTTAACAGCTGTTTACATTTAATACGTAAAAAATTGTTAATTAAAAATTTTCGTTTAAAATGCGTGATTAAGTACAAAAATTATAAAATGAAGCTTGTGCGCACATACTTGCGCAGCTATTGTATTTTATTTATAATATGAAATAATAATAATATTAATAATAATAATAATAATAATAATAATAATAAACAATTTAATTTAAAAATTATAAATCCATTATTATAAATATAAATTTTGGGGGTGGTCTAAAACATAGGTCCTGAAAACCTACGGTTTAGGGGTGAATAGCTAGCTGTAAGTCTATCCCGTATACGTGTTACTCACAGTGCTACCCACTAAGCTACGACTGCTGCTAATATTGAAAAGTTTATATTCTAAAGTACAAAAGGTTAAGGAGGAAATGTATATAAAATATTAAAATCAGAATTAAATAATAATTTTATTTTTTTTATTTTATTCGGATTAAGAATTTTAAGCTTTTAAAACTTAAATTAGCTTAAATAATTAAAATAAGCGTCTTAAACAATTTCATGGAGAGGTTGTTTCAAAGCTCTTTCAGCTGCCTGGTAAGAGAGATCAACAAACACTCTGATCATTCCTTCGCTGTATATATACAAATTAACAGCTCAAAACAAGGAATGATTATTAATTTGACCACTCACTGTTGCTTCTGTTGGTAATGAGCCGCGTAAGGAAGACTATTTAGTACGTTGGTCCTTTATGTACTTGGCAGTGATGCTGCAAGCTGCTCGTACCCTGAATGAGTGTATGGGT
>JAJOZX010005705.1:302500-311346 GCA_023014485.1 Bathynomus jamesi
TTTTTAGCACAAGATCAAATTAATTGTTCCAACCAATGTTATAGATAAAAAAAAAATTAAAAAAAAAAACAAACCGATTTTTAGCACAAGATCCAATGAATTGTTTCCAACCAATGTTATAAAAAAAAAAATACAAATTTATACTGGAAATCTGCCCGGGTTTAGCACTCTGCCCTTTTTATATCTAAAAATAAATTGAAAAATAAAAGTTATTAAAGTAGCATACAAGTTTACAAAGATTTAGCGTCTACCCTTCTTATCTAAACCTGTCTGAAGGAATTCAAAACAACAGGATCGAGTTGAAAAAGACGTTTGCTTATGTTGAAGTTATTTGTAAGTTGGATAATGGCAAACTCAAGAATATTTCTGTTAACAATGTTGCTAGAGTGAAATAAAACTGAAGCACTATTCCAATCAATACAGTGGGATAACTCTGACAAATGGACAAAAAGGGCACTGGACGACTGTATTGATTGGAATAATGCTTCAGTTTTATTTCACTCTAGCAACATTGTTAATAGAAATATTCTTGAGTCTGCCATTATCCAACTTACAAATAACTTCGACATAAGCAAAGGTCTTTTTCAACTCGATCCTGTTGTTTTGAATTCCTTCAGAACAGATTTAGATAAGAAGGGTAGAACGCTAAATCTTTGGTAAACTTGTATGCTACTTTAATAACTTTTATTTTTCAATTTATTTTTATATACAAGAAGGGCAGAGTGCTAAAACCCGGGCAGATTTCCAGTATAATTTTTTTTTTTATAACTTTGGTTGGAAACAATTCATTGGATCTTGTACTAAAAATCGGTAGTTTTTTTTTTTTTTTTTTTAACATTGGTTGGAAACAATTCATTTGATCTTGTGCTAAAAATCGATAGTTTTTCCTTACAAATTTGTATGCTCCTCCCAGAATCCTTTAATTTTTAATTTTATTTCTCCGCTTATTGTATATATATACTGTGTGATATATATATATATATATATATATATATTTTTTTTTTTTTTTCTGTAACCTATATATAGGCCGTAACTCTTTATGTACTTCAGTGTTCCTGAGGATGTCATTAGACGAAAGCGCTTGAGAACCATTCTGTGTTTCCTTTCCTTCGTGGTTTTATTCATCATAAATATTTTTCACGTGTTACTTTCGTGAAATCATTTTCATACAGTATATATATATATATATATATATCAATTAAATTTTAATACCGGTGGTCTGAGAGATCATTTACGTATAAATTAAACTTTACAACGTATTCGTGCAGTGCCCTTAAATGCCCTTGAATGCCCTTAAATTCTTTGAGGTTCGTTCCAGTTTGGATTTGCCGTCATGGCACTTTCATAAATGTATTTAATGTAATTTTTGAGAGAATAATTTCCTGAATTTAAAATGGCAACACCATTTACTCTACAAAACGCCCCAAAGAAGTCTTGAATATTCTTCATTTCATAAGACAACGCCAAAATAACAGCTTAATTAAGGTAATAATTTATTATACCTATAAATAAATTTGAAATGAGAAAAATGTCTGATAAACTATGCTAAAATTTAAATTTAAGGATTGATGAGGGTGTAATAAGTAGAGCGAAAGAGCTAAAAAGGACCGAATTATGTGTGTGTGTGTGTGTGTATATATTTAAATTTTATGATTTCCTCCTGAAAATATAATTAACTAATTAAATAAATAAATTTATTAAGTTAGTTCTCTTAAAATATATTTTGACAGTAATGTTTCGCGCGGATTTCATTCCTCGTAGCTACACGTTACAAGAATTATTCAATAGATGTTAAACGTATCTATAATGTCGTAACGTGAGGATCATAACACCTTTTTAAAAATTTCACATAGTTCATAACAACTTTCAAATTTTACACAGTTCTAAAAAATTTAAAATTTCACGCAGTTCATAACAATTTTAAAATTCACACAGTTCATAACAACTTTAGAATTTTACACAGTTCTAAAAAATTTAAAATTTCACGCAGTTCATGACAATTTTAAAATTCACAGAGTTCATAACTTTAGAATTTCATACAGTTCTAAAAAATTTAAAATTTCACGCAGTTCATAACAATTTTAAAATTCACACAGTTCATAACAACTTTAGAATTTCATACAGTTCTACAAAATTTAAAATTTCACGCAGTTCATAACAATTTTAAAATTCACACAGTTCATAACAACTTTAAAATTTCATACAGTTCTACAAAATTTAAAATTTCACGCAGTTCATAACAATTTTAAAATTCACACAGTTCATAACAACTTTAGAATTTCATACAGTTCTACAAAATTTAAAATTTCACGCAGTTCATAACAATTTTAAAATTCACACAGTTCATAACAACTTTAAAATTTCATACAGTTCTACAAAATTTAAAATTTCACGCAGTTCATAACAATTTTAAAATTCACACAGTTCATAACAACTTTAGAATTTCATACAGTTCTAAAAAAAAAGTAAATTTTCACACAATTCATAACAACTGTAAAATTTCGCATAGTTCATAACAATTTTAAAATTTCCACACAGTTCATTCATTAACAAGAATTACGATGGATTATAAAACTTCTCGTAAGGAATGAATTTTTTATAGGAAATCATTTGTAAAATATCATAATTAAGCGCTCTGCAATATTCTTTCGTGAAGTACTATAAATTTTAGTTAATTTGGGATTCACATAAGATTAACTTCATTATAAATTATGAGGTTTAGGGAAAATTATGTTGTAATAATGTTATGTTGAGAATGAAGTGGTTTTGGTTGTAATTGTGAGTTAAATTACGACACAGTTTATGCTTTAAAACCCCATTGATAATTGTTCATTATAATAACCTCATGAGCATAATACAAGTGTAAATTGTGAAAGAAAAGAAAGGGTGGTCCAAAGCTTAAGAGCGAAACAGTATTAAAATTAGTACTCCAAAATTTGGGTTGGTTCCATATTAAAATGATCGAAATATTTATGACGTCAATGAAGGGTTTTTTTCCATTATAACACGAGTAAAATCGTCTGGTGTTAACCAACATATAAAGCGAGCCATTATACATTCTTAAGGAATTGAAAGAATTTTATTTAAAATGAAGACACTTTCGATTCGATTTTACCTACGACGTCTCCTCATCGGATCAAATAAATAAAATAGAAAGAAATTTAAAAAAAAATCTTTAATTGTTAAGATTAGAGATAAATACAGCCTTAATCGAGTGTGTAAGAACTTAAATTGCAACGATGAAGCAATAAACAACTAGACCCACATCAGAGACTGCGATATTCCTCAGCAATTCAAATACTTTTGTCTATAAAATTTATCTCCCCTCGTAAATTATGAAGAAAAAACGAAAAATATACGTTGAATAGACTGGTTTATTGACGTGTATTTCCGCGTAGCTCGTGTTCAGGTAGCTAATATCATCAAAAGGGTGAAATTTACTGGTCACTTTATAAGTGATTTTCCCTTATAGGATACAATTATGTATTCATATACCCTTGTTATATGCATGCAGGAACATATATATATATATATATATATATATATATATTATATATATATATATATATATATATATATATATAACAGTATATATGAGGCTCATACAAATTATATTTTTGAATTAATAGCGGAGCTAACAATAAATATATATATATGCTGTTGGCACGCAGTGTGATAACAAGTGTAATTACAAGGATATACAGAAGGTTGACAAAGTGAATAGACACCACGATGGTTGTCCTCAAGAAAAATGGCAAAGCTCATCAATAGAATGCTGGAACGTGTATCACATTTACAGAATGCAAAGAGGAAAGCAACACCATCCTAATATAGTGATTCAATAAATTTGTTGTTAACTATTAGCCTACTTATTGGCTTTATTAAAAAACAAAACAAAAAAATTATGGAAAAACTGAAGCTGTCTACTTTTGTCACTCTTGTATGTATGTGTGTGTGTGTTTTATATTTATATATATATATTCACCAATAATACTAATTTTGCACATCACTTAGAACGTCAAAACGAACTCATCATCACATTTACTCACGGTCTTCATATTAATGAATCTTTTCGCCGTTGTTGACGTTCTCTTCTTGCTCCTATTCGTTGGAATTTGGAATTGCAAAGGTGCCGTGAAACAATCCTCCTTATATAGTAACTGAAAGTGTTTATTTCCTTATTGAAAAACATATGTATTCTAGTTAATTAATTTCTCTAAGTTGAAAATAAAGTGAGAAAGGTCGGTTCCTTGATCTTAGGTCAGAAGATGAAACCTATACAGTTAATCGTCCTGTTGCTTATAGCATACAATGAGTCCTTTCGTGGTCCCTTCCACGTTTCCATTGTGTGTGTGTGTGTGTGTGTGTGTACACATTTTTGCTATTCGTCTACAGATGATGTTTGTTAATTAAATACCTTCACTTACGTGCTGTGTATGCCAAACTATTATTATATTATTATTATTATTATTATATACAGAAAACAAACATTTCTCGTAATCTTCTTTACATAGAAATATTATCGTCTACCATTTCAAACTCACCCAAAAAAGAAGTTTTGTAAACCATATCTTCTTTCTAAAGAAGTTATATATAATTAAAAAGTTATCATATCATCTGACAAAAAGCCTCGATACCCAAAAGAAGGAAAAACTTCTCCTTGAATGTACCCTCAAAAAGAAGTTATAAGTTCTAAATGTAGAAGATTTTGTTTTGAGTGTAGTTCACTATTTTTCATTCACTTACAAATAGTTTCGTGACAGAACTACGAGCACGATTGGTGTATTGGTAGAACTCTTTCAAAAAAAGACTAGACGCCTGGCTCATAACAATACCAGATGAACCGGGAATACATTTCTATGTGAAGTGGAGAGCGCAAGAAATCAACTCTTTACTTCACGAGGCCAACTCAGAGGAGGGGCAACAAGCCTGACCTCCGTGAAATAAGGAATCATCACAGAACACCTAAAAAGTTGAAAGATATATATATATATATATATATATATATATATATATATATAATACAGCTAAGCGAATGCGATTCAAGAAAGGGCGAATTCCGGTCAAGTTCGAAGTCAAAGAGATAATGTATTTAACATTATAATTTGAACTGGAATCGAGGGATTCTCCATTGAGTTGAATTAATTTGCTCAGATAGTTTCGCATGTACAAAGTTTCTTATTATTAGTATCCGCAATGGGCATAGATGCCTACAAAAAAGTAATAAAAAGTCAGGTAAAAAAATTATAGACCGAACAAGGCCGGTATCTAATTGAGGGCACAAATCTCTTCCTGAAATAATCGTTCACTGTAGAATTGAAAAGTAAAAAGCAAATGAGGGATTTAGCTTTTAATTGAACATTTTTCTCGAGGGCTTTGATTATACCTTCAAAGATGGGTTAACTTCCTTTAACAATACAACTTGACAAATTAACTCATTTATTGCTAATTTCGATAGTTTTTCTGTACAAATACAAACATGATACAGAACACTGGAGGGTTGGCCAATGACGCTTTTGCAGGCATTCGCCCTTGTATAAAAAAGAAAATACTAGTACCAACCCTTTCTCACTGTAAGATTCTATATACGATTGATTGCTGGACCATGTTTGTTTGTTTAGTTCAGTACAAAATAGTAATTTGGGATGAAACACTGAAAAAGGTATTCAAAATAATAATAAACTTTAAATTATTTAAACTATGACGACAGTGCGATATGTCGTTGACATGTATGATACTTCTGTTGACATGTATGATACTTCTGTTGACATGTATCCTGCGGATACGTTAGGTTAGGTTAAAGATTAGCATAGGTTACGTTGGGTTGGCCCAGTTAGGTTAGGTTAGGTTACAGATTAGCATAGGTTACGTTGGGTTAGCCCAGTTAGGTTACGCTAGGTTAGGTTAGGTTAAGTTAGGATAATAAGAGTGTCGATAGAATGTCGTTGAATAGGTTCATTATATAGTGGTAGAAGCCAACGCCCCTAGTTCATGGGTATTATAACCGTTTCCCTATAAGTTAAGTGATTACAGCGAGGTCAGGGGTTCGACTCCCGATTGTGCTGATTAATCCAGGATTTAGCGCAATCGGTCACTGTATTAGTGGTATAAAAAAATTGTCTTACTCATATTGAACAGAAAAACACGTCTTCTTTTACATAACTAAACATAACTCGGAACAAAACATGGTTTTAATGTTTTAAATTAGAACAGTTTTTCGGAATTTCGCTGAAGTTTATTTCGTTGTTCAATTGCGTTATTAGAAAATAGGATTTTTTTTTTTTTTTTTTGGTCCTCTGCATGATATTGACTGTTTTATGGGTATGTATTATCTTCCATTTCCTAAAACAGTGACCATTCAAATCCTTTTACAGTTTCGGAAAGAAATTCGCCGAAAAAATGTTAAACAAATCCTCAATATTCGCTAATCAAAAATTTTTGGCAGGTTTTGAAAATTTAGTTCTTCGGCGAATTTCTTTCCGCAACTATATATACATTCTCAAAATTTAAGATCCTATTTTTAATTTATTTCCCGAAATTTAAACATGTTATAAAAATTAATAATTGGTAAAATGTTTGGATTCTGTATATTTGTATAGTAATTGTGTGAAATTGACAGAACTTTCCAGCAAGGGATTGTGACGACGCAAGGCTACGTGTAAAGTAATAACAGATCAGGCAGGAAAAATCTGAAGTGCTGTGAGAACAAGTTGCAAGTTGTTTCGAAAGTATAGTCACAGTTACAAAACCGTTATTGTAAGGTTTTTACGAGCCTCTTTCATACGCTTATCGAGTCCCAGAATCCCAGAAAGTGAAAGCTTTCCAAATGACTGCCATCAAGATTTAATTGAAGGACAGAAGTAGTTCTTCGAAGGAGAACAAACCTTTTATAAAAGAACGCTTCACTCATCACGAGTTACGGTCAAAGCACGATCGAATTTGGAGTTTGAGTCCTTTCTAACGTCGTTATAATTTAAATGCACGAAGATCTAATAATTATAATAATTATAATTATAATAATTATATAATATATAATAATAATAATAATAATAATAATAATAATATAATAATAATGAGTGTTGTTATAATGTTTAAATTTAGACATGTAATCCCTAAACAGGTTTTATTAACTCTGTATCATACTCTTGTTCTTCCTTATACAGTATAACCTACTGGGGGGACACTACTTGGGGGTGGGGGACTCCGCTAACAACGCAAAAAAAACAGCATCTTTATCATCGAAACACGAGCAATAACGTTATTGTCTGATGTTGATTTCCATGACCATTCTAGTGCATTATTTGAAGGGCTGAAACTACTAAAGCTCAAAGATGTAATCAAACTTGTACATTTTATTTTTATTTACGAGTGTAAGAACAAAATCATTAACTTACAATGAGTAAATAGATATTTTGTAACTCATCAAGAAATCCACTCGTATCAGACCAGAAATAGATCAAAGCTCGTTATACCTCAATTTAGATTGTCTTCATCTCAAAAACTACCCATTTTCATTGGATTAAAACTATGGAATGATTTAAATGCTGATATAAAAAAATACTGTTAATGTAAATTCGTTTAATTAAAAACAAGTTGAAACCTTGATTTAATAATGGAATACTAATAAAAATCTACAGGGTGTCCATAGAGTCACGTATCATAGAAACATAAGCAATGTTTATTTGTCTCCATCAGGCCAAATATGTTGAGGAACATTCAAAGAAACCTGCCTTTTCTTTTACGGTAAACATGTTTTGAGATTGGTGGGAATCATTTCGAACAAATAAATAAAACAAAATAAATGTATTTTCCAATGATGCGTAACTTTATGGACACCCTGTAAGATTAATTGTACATTACTCTTTTACTTGTTCATTTCTCCTATCTAATCTTATAAATAATTATTTTATAAATAAATTTATAAATGTAAATAAATAAATAAAAATTAAAATTTTAATAGTGATTTAAATTAATTAATAATATATTATTCATAATTTATATATTATTAATAATTATAATAATAATAATAATAATAATAATAATAATAATAACTATCTGTTTTATCTTTAATTAAGAGCCCAGTAGAGCCTAAAGCTTAAGTTCTTCCAACAGAGCAGCAATTGGTCGATTTCGTTGGTCGCGTGTTTTAGTAGAAAACCAAATTATTATTATTGTTTGTTTATTATTTTGTGTTTTAATATAAATTTATTATTTAATTCTAAATTACTTTTGTATTTACAGAAATTAACTTTGGCTTTGAGTATTAATGAGTTAAGTTTTCTTTAACAGTGCAATAGTGAGTGTACACTTCTTTTGGGATAAACCATTCTTCACATTTTTGTATATGTTTGTGTTTTTGTTTAATGGATGATTTTAGATCTGGAGTCAACCAGGGGTTGTTGAATAGGAATATTGTTTGTCAATGATGGGACAAGCAAGATTTATTAAGAGTAGACAGACCATAGCGTTTCCTAAAACTTTTCAAATCTGGTATTTACGTACCAAATACCAAATTTGAAGAGTTTTAGGAAACGCTTTTGAAGATGTTTTTAGGAAAAACGTTTGAAAAGTTTTAGGCAACGTTTTTGAAAACGCTTTAGGAAAATGTTTGAAAAAAGTAGGAAAAAATTTGAAAACGCAATGCAGTGGACAGATTTGAGATTTGCAGAGACACTGATGGTGCTCAGTCGAATCTTAGACCTAAGCTTGATAAATATAAATATAAATCTAATTATGTTACTACATTTTATCCTAAAATACTAGTATTTCAGCAAAATAAATAGGGACTTTGGACCACCCTGTATAAGCTAAGTGAGAGACAAGAGTGGATGGCGACGGTACCTTCT